>WWET01002905.1:158588-187412 GCA_011038615.1 Limnodynastes dumerilii | reverse complement strand
TATGTTCCTCCAGCCCTCTCAGTATTCCCCCTTATATTCCCCCTTATGTTCCTCCAGCCCTCTCAGTATTCCCCACAAGTTTCTTCAGCCCCTCAGTATTCCCCCTTTTGTTCCTCCAGCCCTGTCGGTATTCCCCACAAGTTTCTTCAGCCCCTCAGTATTCCCTCTTTTGTTCCTCCAGCCCTCTCAGTATTCTATTAACCCTTATGTTCCTCCAGCCCTCTCAGTATTCCCCACAACTTTCTTCAGCCTCTTCCTTGTTATTTACCTTGTCTTCCTCCTCCGTGGCGCTGCTCCTTTCTCCCGGCGGCAGGGACAGACGTCTGACATGGAGTGGGCAGGACGTGCTGGCAGGCTGGCGTGACATGCGCTGCATACAGGCAGCGCTCACTGGCAGCATGCTGCATCGCTTATACAGGAAGCTCCTGTATGAGCTGCTGCCTCAGTTACATAGAGCAGTGCTCTATGTAATTACTGCAGCAGCTCATACAGGAACGTCGTGTATGAGCGCTGCAGCATCCGTAGCGGAGAGCGAGGGGATGTCCGGTGCCTGTCTAGCATGGCGCCAGGATGCACTGCATTCCCCCATGGAGCGGGTCACGCCGGCCCTGGTCTCAGTCCCTCTCCTTGTCTTTCAAGACATTAATGCATCTTGAGCAGATCCAGCGTTGGACTATGTGTTGGAAAGAGCCACAGTTCATCTCCTTACCAAGCGTTCTGAGATTACAGTCATTGCTGTTGATCAACTGAAATCAGAGAACCCCCTCGCCTCTCATTCTAGTCATCCCTAGTGTTACTATGGATGGGCAGGACTCAATGGCATGATTTTAGTCATCAAACCCCGCTCATTCCATGAAACACTATGAATTACAATAGTGATGGTCAGGAGGTGGAGCTTAATAATGCAATTTGCATAAATCTCATAGTTAAGCCCCATCCCCATATTGGCATCTATTTCTTGCCTCCAATATCTCCTAGAGATAAGAGATACCATGCTGTGCATTCACTATGTGTAATTACCCTCTGGTTCAACTTATGCCAATAATGTGTGAGCTTTTCATGCACCTGCTCTGGATTACCCTATAAACTGATCTTAGCAATCACCATTTTGGGTATTTTGGTTTAGAAGCATGTCTGCAATCATCAGATGATAGGGGGTGCTGTTATACATCATCAGTTGATAGAGGGTGCTATTACACATCATCAGCTGATAGGGGGTGCTGTTACACACCATCAGCTGATGGAGGGTGCTGTTACACATCATCAACTGAAAGGGGGGTGCTCTTATACATCATCAACTGATGGAGGGTGCTGATACACATCATCAACTGATAGGGGGTGCTCTTACACATCATCAACTGATGGAGGGTGCTGTTACAAATCATCAGCTGATAGACAGTGCTCTTACATGTCATCAACTGATGGAGGTGCTGTTACACATCATCAGCTGGTAGAGGGTGCTGTTACACATTATCAACTGATAGGGGGTGCTCTTACATCATCAACTGATGGAGGGTGCTGTTACACATCATCAACTGATGGAGGGTGCTGTTACACATCATTAACTGATTGGGAGTTCTCTTACACATCATCAACTGATGGAGGTGCTGTTACAAATCATCAGCTGATAGGCAGTGCTCTTACACATCATCAACTGATGGTGGTGCTGTTACACATCATCAGCTGATAGGGGGTGCTGTTACACATCATTAACTGATAGGGGTGCTGTTAAACATCATCAACTGATAGGGGGTGTTATTACACATCTTCAGCTGATGGGGGTGCTGTTACAGATCATCAGCTAATAGAGGGTGCTGTTACACATCATTAGGCGATATACAGTGCTTTTACACATCATCAGCTGATAGATGGTGCTGTTACACATCATTAGGTGATATGGGGTGCTGTTACACATCATCAACTGATAGGGGGTGCTGTTACACATCATCAGCTGGTAGGGGGTGCTGTTACACATCTTTAGCTGATGGGGGTGCTGTTACAGATCATCAGCTGGTAGGGAGTGCTGTTACACATCATCAGCTGGTAGGGGCTGCTGTTACACATCTTTAGCTGATAGGGGGTGCTGTTACACATCATCAGCTGATAGAGGGTGTTGTTACACATCATCAGCTAATAGAGGGTGCTGTTACACATCATTAGGCGATATACGGTGCTTTTACACATCATCAACTGATAGGGGGTGCAGTTACACATCATCACCTGATAGGGAGTGCTGTTACACATCATCAGCTGATAGGGGGTGCTGTTACACATCATCAGCTGATAGGGGGTGCTGTTACACATCGTCAGCTGATAGGGGGTGCTGTTACATATTTTCAGCAGATAGAGGGTGCTGTTACACATCATCAGCTGCTAGGGTGTGCTGGTACACAACACCTTCCATTTTGTGCCTTGCGGCTATTTCTATGACACCCGCTTTAGTAAGAGGTACAGAATATAATTTACCTGAACTGTGTTGTTGGTATTTTTCTCTTGGATGCAGAGAGGTGAGGACAACAAATAAGATCTCAAGGAGTACCAACACACCAGATTGTAGCTTAATTATTTTTTTATTTATTAATATCTTCTCATTTAGGGTTCCTCCGATTAGCGAGCAACTTTGCTAAGAAAACTTAGATATTACATCAGTTAATTAAAATAAATTTAAATTTTCAGACAATAACAATTTTAATCACTTTTTTACTCTTATTCTTTAAACTAACAAAGCGGGAAAACCACAACTGTTGTTTATGTATAACTCAATCCCATTTCAACAACTGTAATTTTCCACTCTCTTAATATGAGCTTACCTTAAGTAGATAATTATATTTATACACACAATGGACCTGATCCAGAGTTACGCCGTCCACTTACCCTGGCCCTCCCCCTATGCGGGCGTATGGCCCCTTCCTTACGCCGGCTGAAGGCTACCCTAACTTCAGCCGGCGTAAGGAAGGGGCCATACACTCGCACAGGAGCGTATGGCCGCTTAACACGCCCTCCTACCCTCATTTACCTACCTCCCCCCGCCCACCTGCACTAACCTTAACGTAGGGACGCTGCACTAGCTGCATCTTCCCTCTTTGCCCCCTTCTCTCATCACCAACAGCGATTCCTCCTACCAAATCCAACCACAGCAGACACTGTCACCAGGGCAGACACACCATGGACAAAGTGACCCTCAGGGGCACCACATTTCTACTATTGGTACACTATTCACATAAAAAAAACCCCATCCTCCACACACGAGACACATAGACTTAGCTATCACATACTACACACAGGATGTTACAGGACAGTTCAGTAGAATAAAAGTTGAGAGCTCCTTTTTATTTGTGTTTTGGACATTTTCAGACAGAAGTCTGGATCCTGAGGCTCAATATTCGTGCTGGAAGACTACAATGGGTGTGCGCACTCACCAAATGTGGACTTTTTTTCTCGTAAAGAGACCTTAAGTGTGTTTATAAAATGTATTACCTGCAGTAATAATGGACCAGATTCAGAAATTAAAAATAAGAGAGGAAGGTTACTCCTGGGCAAAACCATGTGGATTTCAGGGGGAGTCCCATTAATTGTATTCTTTGCATGCAGGGATATATCTTTGAATTTTCTACAGCACACAGATAATGACCAGCGATTTCTGAAAACTCAAATTGTCATCTAGAGGACGATTATCGGACCCTTTGCCTCCAACTCTTGGCTGGTGTTTCCCTATCTGTCTGACACTATAATTATCAGTAAGTACAGCAGTAATACAGTAATGACAGCTCTGCATTCTGCAAGTAATACAGGTCATCCATTATTATATTAATGTTTTATTATAGAGTCAGACAGACAGGGTAGCTCTGGCCATAAGGGAAAGGTGCCAAACATTGACAGCCAGCTAATCAAATTGCCCTGTTTATGGGCCACTTCCTGTGTCCACCTTAAGGCTTGTCCACATATTAGGTCAATGTTGGTTCAATGACCTTTTCTTAAGAATTCATGACTGTGGGCCTGATCCAGAGTTACGCCGCTAGCCGTATTTATTGCAGGCGGCTGCATAAGAACAGCAGAAATGCCGTTCTGCGCATGCGCCTGGCATATCTGGGAGACATGGATCTGGCGTCCGTAACTACAGCGTAGTTATGGACGAAGGGGCAGGCAGCTCTGTAAATACACTGTACAGAAGCTAGGGGGGAGGGGAATTAGGAGGGGAGGGCTGGGTTACACAGATTGCGCTCCTGTGTGAGCGCAGTTACACATAGTTACGCCGGATGAAGTTAGGGTAGCCTTCAGCCGGCGTAACTGTGTGTAACTACGCTCACACAGGGGGAGTGACAGGGGGAGTGCACCAGAGCTATGCTGACTGTACTTACGGCCAGCGGGCCAGCGTAGCTCTGGATCTGGCCCTTTATTCTTAACCTCAACTAAGGAACCACTTTAGAGAGAAGTAGAAATGGGGCATAATTAGGAATAGTTAGGACTCATGACCTCAGCTAAACCTTGGAGTATCGATGGTTGGAAACAGATGAAGATCCTATGACAACATACAAGCCATTAATAAGTAACCTCTGTGGACTGGATGGAGACTATCATAAAATGGGTGTTTTCCAATGAAAGTTGCCCCTGCTCTTGGATCTGGTAAAGAGTAACACTATACTGGCTGTCCTAACTGGTTCATTAGAATTCTCTAGATCTCTAAAACTTCCTGCCATGAAAAGTCAGAGTTTACCCTCCTGTAAAGCTACAAGCCAACGGTGTTGAATATGTGTTGTGTATTTTAAACTAATATGTATAACTTATTTACTTGTATTCAACATGAAAAAAAAACTAATTTCCATGGAGTTTCTGAGCATTTTGAGCTCCCCCCATCCCAGTCGAAAGTCTGCAAGCGAAAGGGCCAAAAACACACCCTTTCTGCAAAATATACATAGATTCCCCTCTTTCACACACACTATACAATTATCTGGCAGATTATCTGAAAGATCTAGCTGTTGAAATGAAAACGCGGAAATGGATAAGAGCAACTGACAATTCCATTTGCTCTCATCCATTACCAGATTTTCATTCCAATTGCCAGATCTTTCAGATAATCTGCCAGATAATTGTATAGTGTGTATGGACCTTTAGCTTGAATGCTGTACACTTGAGACCCTGTCCTGTCCCACCCTGTCCTGTTGTGCGGACAGGGCCAATTCTAGGACTGTGCAATCGCACCGGGCGCACCGAAAAGGACTTAAGGGACACAGAAATTGCACAATTGGAGGCTGTACACAGAAGGGGCAGAATTGGACGCTGGACACACATAAAGGGGGTAGAGGTGGATGGCTGGGTACATACAAAGGGATGGAAGTAAATGGTTAGACGCAGACATTTTTCAGACCCTCCAACATGACCCATTCCGTTAGGTACACAAAACTCCACTTCAGGGTTTCCAACTGTCATTCTCACCTGAACTTAATGAATGAACCAATGTTTAAAAAATAGCTTTCATTTTAATAAAGGTGATTACCCTAGTAACTTACAGTTGGAAGCTCAGTAGCAGAGCATTGTGTACCTAATGCAATGGGTCATGTTGGAGGGTCTAATTTTTTTTTTTTTGGGGGTGGCGCACTTTTCCTTCATTTTGTCCATCAGTCTCTTGCTCCATCATGAGGTGGAAGATCTAGGAAAGAAGGTGATCGCCTGTACCCCTGATACAGCATTGTATAGACCACCTCTTTGCTCCCTCCTCACTGGCTGACTGTCTGGCGTGACATGATCATCATCACATCTCTACAGTGTCAGTGAGGAGCTGTCATGAGGGAATTGTAGCACCAAATTATATGCTGCCTCCTGCATCTGGAATGAAGTTACACCATTGCAATGGAAGACACCTAGCACAGAAGGCTGGATCTTAATGGCCAGATTTACTAAGCTGCGGGAAAAGTGGAGATGTTGCCCATAGCAACCAATCAGATTCTAGATCTCATTGAATAATTACATACTAGAGAATGTCAGCTAGAATCTGATTGGTTGCTATGGGCAACATCTCCACAAAAAGAGTAAAACGCCCACATTACCTTAACCCGAATCCATTTCATGTCATTGGACCAATAAAGGTCTTTAGTTGTAGTTTTAAAATTTCTTTTATGCAGTAATATAATAAGGCATAATACCAATCTAATGCTTAAAGAATATTTATTGAGTAGTTAAGAAAATCATAACAATCATGAGAGGAATTTGCTGGATTTTGGGGAATTATGAGTAGAACATTGATATTTTATTTGCATTACAGATATAGCAATAAATAGGTTTGCTGTTACTTATAGTAACTGCTTACAGCTCTAATTTTTATAGTACTAAGCAAAGAAAAAAGTCAATTATCATAAAATTCACTAATTATCACGTCTGATGCACTCTTGAAACCGATAACTAGAATCTGATTGGTTCATATTGCATATCTCCCAACTGTGCCATTGTTGACAACACTGTCCCGATTCATAATCCACAAAAGGGGAGGGGCTTGTGGGGGAGTGGGTGGATATGGTCCAAATAGGCCCATTTGTGCGCGGAACTGGGTGTAGTTTGACAGAAATGGGATTGTTTTGTCCTGCTGTTGGGATTGGAATGATGGGAGCTATGCTATGAGGAACAATTAGAATTTTTAAACCTACCCTACAGAAAGTAACTAATGTGATTAGTTGCTATGGTATCTCCTATGAAATCAGGAATGGTTTTGGTTTCTATCTGGTGTGATTCTGAGCTCCTAGGCCTGTGTAGCCAGTATGCAGGCCAATACGATTAAAATAGATAATGAAGAGTTGCTCTAAATCTTATTTAACTGTTTAATAGCCTCCGCCGCGGTCTCCGCTGTACCCTCCATCATGGTTTCCGCCGGACCCTCATTCGTGGTCTCCGCTGTACTCTCCATCATGGTTTCCGCCGGACCCTCCATCTTGGTCTCCGACGGACCCTCCATCTTGGTCTCCGCACTTCTCATACACTTCATCATCGTCTCCGCCGTACCCTCCATAATGGCCTCCACCGTATTGTCCGTGAAAAGGGTTTTCCGGTTTAGAACATTCATGCATGAATCTTTCCAGTTCCTTGATTCCATATAGGGCATCAAATTTCTTCACGCAACCGACAGTGTTAACGCAAGTCTTCATTGAACAATTTTGGACGCTCTTATCTGTAGATACAAGCAACATGTGTCATTCTAACACAGTAACATTGCGCTAATTCTGCCTTACTGTGGGTCAACAGATGTGATCAACAGCCAAAACTCCAATCTATAAAATATTTATAAGGTCAGCGCTGATAAAGAATAAACAATTTAAAACAATTAACTATATAAAGCCACTTATATACAGCAGAGGTGAGCTGTGTCTACACTCATCCAAAATACTTCAACATAATAACACAACATAACACAAAAATAAACAAAAAAACTGGAGCGCTTGCATAGAGCTAAATAAAATGAGTATATGTTAATGATCAAAAATGTATGCGGATGTAAGAATTAAAAATAAATAACGAAAAAGATGTCCACATTTATAACTGTAAAATGATTACATATTTAAGTATTCATATAAACATGATCAAAAACACAAACAAATATAAATAGTTGTTTGGGGGATCAGAAAAAAACACCATAGAGAGTGACCAGCTGATATGCAAAAACTAATAGTCCATATAGCATCATATGCATTTTAATTGCAAAAGTGTTGGGGTTAGTAAGCAAGCCCGATGATATAAGCAGCGTTAGTAATGGTAATTATAAACAAATCAATGAAACAAGCGTAATGGGTTGGTCCAGACAGTCTTACAACCATACAGGAGCGTTGATATACTGACAATCCACGGCAACTTCTTCAGAGGAAATGCGGTAAAGTGAAACTAGAGATCAGACTTAAATAATGGTTAAATCAACCTGATTGGTGTAAATAATAACAATATATAAACATGGAACACCAAAGAATTTTTGTTAAAATATTTACAAATATTGGGGCAGATCCTGATCTACGTTTTTTCGCGAATTTACGTGTGGCGGACACGTAAATTCGCAGATTTGTACGCACTGCGCATGCGCACCGCAGAAAATACGCACATTCGCGTAGCGTATTTTCTAACGTAAGGACAATTCACGTATTGCGAACGTAAGTAATTACGTGTGGGCGTGCCAAAATTACGTTAGTGACGAATACGTGCGTTTTACGTGAAGTAGGCGGGGGGGGTATTTAAAGTGTACAGTATGGGCGTGCTAAGCTGCGTACGTTCGCGTAGTCTGTACGCACGTTAGCGGACATATGCTGTTACGTTTGGGAAAGTTAAGGTAGGGTTTGGGTAGCGTATTTTCACAAAATACGTCCGTGCAGGGGGTGTGTTAAGGGTAGCGTAGCGAATTTACGTACGCGAAAATTCGCTACGCGAACAAACGTACGGCAAACGTTGTTCAGGATCTACCCCATTGTATTTCCCAGCCAAATAGTATCGATAAATCAACTATATCTGACTGGTATATAGGCACATTAAAGAAAATAAATCAAATATAAAAACCAAAAAATAACCATTAGCTGACATAATTTAAAGGAGAAGGGAGCTTAAATCACAATACAGTGCTTTTTTATATATATAGAAACAAGCATAAAAACAGATGTCAATCATTCACAAACATTGAATATAGATAATACAATATGTATTGTTGAGAAAAAAAATATATAAAAACAAAGTGACAAAGTTTTACAAATTTGTAAAAATTTAAATTAAAAACCAGAAAAAACAGTCAAATCCTACAATTAATTTCTACAGTCTCATTTAATCCATTTGGGGATAATGAATTGATGGATCCAATAAGTTTCCCTAATACAGAGCCTCCAATAACAATCACCTCCCCTATATGTTATATATAAATTCTATACCCAAGATTTTTAAACCTTTAGGGTCTCAATCATGCTTCTCCAGAAAGTGGCGCGACACACTATGGTTAATACATTTTTTTAAAATATTTCGCTTGTATTCGCCTTTCACTGTAATATCTCTAGCCGTTTTGAAGAACCAAGTTTAAAGAAAAGGATAGAGGTATTACAGTTACATCAGAAGGGATGAACCTGGAGGCCATACAGGGCTGTTTTAAATGTGGTTACATTAGCTGTACTACTTTTTACCACAATATGGATAAAACTAAATCACTAGGCCCCCCTTTTCTGGATAAACAGGGGCATATAAATTGTTTTATAAATGGTAACAACTCTTTTGTTATTTATATCTTATTCTGCGAATTTTCCATGGTATATGTGGGACGTACAACTCGTTGTTTGAAAATTAGATTCATGGAATAAATATTTTAAAAAAATGTATTAACCATAGTGTGTCACGCCACTTTCTGGAGAAGCATTATGGGGACCCTAAAGGTTTAAAAATCTTGGATATAGAATTTATCCCCCCAACCTATAGGGGAGGCGATCATTATAGAAGGCTCTGTATTAGGGAAACTTATTGGATCCATCAATTCATCATCCCCAAATGGATTAAATGAGACTGTAGAACTTAATTGTATGATTTGACTGTTTGTTTCTGGTTTTTAATTTATATTTTACAAATTTGTATAACTTTATCACTTTGTTTTTATATATTTATTTTTCTCAACAATACATATTGTATTATCTATATTCAATGTTTGTGAAAGATTCACATCTGTTTTTATGCTTGTTTCTATATACTGTATTGTGATTTAAGATCCATTCTCCTTTAAATGATGTCATCTAATGGTTGCTATTTTTTGTTTTTTATATTTGATTTATTTTCTTTAATGTGCCTACATACCAGTCAGATATAGTTGATTTATCGATACTATTTGGCTGGGAATTACAATATTTGTAAATATTTTAAGAAATACTTTGGTGTTCCACGTTTATATATTGTTATTATTTACATCAATCAGATTGCTTTAACCACTATTTAAGTCTGACCTCTAGTTGCACTTTACCTCATTTTCTCTGAAGAAGTTGCCATGGCAACAAAATGCATCAGTTGATTCTGCAACTTACTTGTTATACAGAGAACTTTTAACTGGTGACAGCTGTGCAGGATCTCCTGCTGCAGAGTGCCGCCAAATCAACTAGCGGCGCTCCGATATTGAAGGACACAGTCTCCTACTACCTAATTTGGAACTCCAGGTCACATCTGTTCATCTCCGCTTCGGTGGTAAGGCTATTTAGGAGATTGCCAAGGAAAATTAACGAAACATTTTAGCGACTGAAAAAATCTTTTCATCATCTTCTGGTGGAATCCGGATTGTCAGTATATCAGTGTCCATGTATGGTGGTAAGACTGCCTGGACCAACCCATTATGCTTGTTCCATTAATTTGTTAATAATTAACATTACTAACGCTGCTTATATCATCGGGCTTGTTTACTAACCCCAACGCTTTTGCAATTCAATTGCATATGATGCTATAGACTATTAGTTTTTGCATATCTGCTGGTCACTATCTATGGTGTTATTTTCTGATCCCCAAACTACTATATATATTTGTAGAAAGATTGGAAGTTGATTCACCAGCGCAAGTTGTCCAATTTAGTATATCATTGAGTATATAATTTGTGATTTGTTCAAAAACCTGTAGTCAAACCCTAAAGTGTAGGGGGCAGCTTTAGACCAAAAGCTAAATCTGCTGTAATCCCAGATTTATAATCCAAGAAGTATTGTGTAGGTGAAAGGTCATAAGTGCCAGTACAGTGTTCTTTAAATAATTAAGTATTCTTTTATAGTTCACTTGATAAGGTGCTTAATGTTCAGCAGAAATAAAGGTGGTCCAAACAAAAAAAAGAGGAGGGGGGGAGAAACAAAAAACAAATAGTGTAATGATGATCATACTTGCCAACTCTTGAAAATTAATATCAGAGAGAATGTGAAAGCATAATAAAGGTGAGCACAAAGGGGGGGTGTCCTGTACTGCCAAAGGGGTGTGTCCTATAATGCCTAAAGGGGTGTGTCCTGTAATGCCTAAAGGGGTGTGTCCTGTGAATAGCTCCACCCATGGGTGTGTCTAGCACTGCCAGGAAAATGATTTCTCAATAATAATGGCAGCATCGGTATTTATTGATTGGTAAATTATCAGCGAATAAAGGCTTTCAGAATTTATTGTGAAGACTGAATAGGAAATCCGCTGACTTCTTCATCCTCATAGAAAAGATAAAAGTAGGAGACACTGCAGCAGATTAATAAGAGATCAAGATGCATTTTTCATTTCTGTCTCCATTACTGAAGTCTTGTTGCCTTAGATAACTGACAGTTTTTTATTACATCTTGGTCGGCATTAGGGAGATTGCCAAACACTTTGGGGAATCAGGGAGACCACAAAGTTTTTATTATAACTTAATGTGTATGAAATTTTTTTTATAAACTAAAACAGGCCCCAAAAATGCTGTCTGATGTAAGTGATTATTATTATTATTATTATTATTATTATTATTACTATTATTATTATTTATGTTTCTTTAAAGGGCAGCACAACAGGTCTGCAGTGCAGTGCTGTGCATATTATACAGCATAAACAAGCAACAAACAAGGTGATACAGGTTGCAGTGGAGTTGAAAGTTTATTTAGATAAATATATTATATTGTACTGTTTTTATGTATTATTTGTGGATGTCAAGAAACCCTGTAGCTCCCTTAATTAGTATAGGTTTTAAATTTTAATCTCCTACATTTTCGCTATGAAATAACACTTTAGTTACCTGGATTCTGTATTTTTCCTCTATAATCCAAACACTGGTCATCAGGTCCTAAGCATTCCACGACTTCAACACTCACACATTCTTCCACAGAGTCTTTACGGTAACAGGATGGGCAAAATATACCAGTGGCTGTCTTACTATCAGGAGGAACTAAAAGGAGATATGTAATTAACAAGCCATGTGATAGACAGATACGAGACAGATAGATAGATAGATAGATAGATAGATAGATAGATAGATAGATAGATAGATAGATAGCTGTTACTGTAAAACTTGTGTTTGGCATTGCAGTTTTCCCCTGAGCAGCAGACTCCATAAGCTCTGATTTTGGCCTTTGGATTGGTCAGTGAGGCCAGATCATCGCAGGTGTCGTTTTTACCACATCCTTTCATTAGAGTGCGGAAGATACGTCCATCTGCGGATAATTACAAGGCTGGTCATTACTGCAGCCATATTACAAAGCTTGAGCTAGGAACATGGCTAAACCCTAAGGGAAAGAATACTTACCATTGAAGTAAAATTGTGAAGCTGTGAAACATGTTTCATCTTCACATTCAACTTCAGTTTCTTTACACTTCTCAGAGTCGGGACAGAAAGAAGATATACAATTGTAGCCAAACGCTGGAATATTAATGTTAAAATGCCAGCATTAGAATGTTACTCTTAGAATGTTGTGTTTAAAATGTAGCAGCATTACCCTTTTAGAATGCTTTAGTTACAATGTTTACAGTAGAAATGCAAAATTTCTTTTAGAGCTAACTCTCATTTTTAAAAAGGATGGTCCTCAAATCCTCATATTGGGCCTGATTCAGACTTAAGAAGGAGCTTGAAATTGAGAGAGGAAAGTTACTCCTGGGCTAAACCATGTTGATTGCAGGGTAGTCATATTTCATCTGTTGCAAACAGTATTAGAGTTGACAGGTGATGTTTCCTATCACAAGTCTAAATAACAGTGTGATAGTAAAGCAGGTCAGTATCTGTGTGCAGTAAACAATTCAAAGATATTTCCCTGCATGAAAAGAATACAATTAACTTGACACCCCTGAAATCAACATGGTTTTACCCATGTGTAACTTTCCTCTCTTAGGACCTGATTCACACTTAAGAAGCTGCTTAAAATAAGAACTTAAAGTCACTCCTGGACTAAACCATGTTGATTGCAGGGGTGTCATATTTCAACTGTTGCAAACGGTACTAGTGTTGAGAGGTGATATTTCCCAGCCCAAGTCTAAATAACAGTATAACAGTAAAGCTGGTCAGTATTTGTTTACAGTAAGCAATTCAAAGATGTATTCCTGCATGCAAAGAATACAAGTAACTTGACTCCCCCTGCAATCAACATGGTTTAGCCCAGGAGTGACTTTAAGTTCTTATTTTAAGAAGCTTTTTAAGTGTGAATTAGGTCTTTAATTTCAAACGCCTTCTTAAGTTTGAATCAGGCCCATTCTGTCCAACTTGCTGTAGATTAATCACCTCTAGGCACAGAAACAGTCCATGGAATATTATGATCTCCTTAATATATTAAGTGCTGCTGTTTTCATACATGCGGCCATTTAAACAAAACAAAAAAAACATATCTTTAGTGATCTTAGAAACATCTGAGAAGGTTTCAGTATTTACGTACCTGGGCTCAGCAGAGCCAAGAAGATAAAAAGGCTGGTAGTGGAGACAGAAGTCATCTTATGTTAGCAGGAGATGAGATATATGTGGGTAATATAACCTCTCCAGGTAGAATGATTGCTGATCTGTTTTTAGTCCATTTATATATATATATTTCTTGCAGAATGGGTGGACACTATACAAGATATTCCATGCCCAGTTGGACAGGGAACATCTCCATACACATCCCAATAAACGTCATTTGAATTCAGCATGAGGCTATTTGGCTAATTTATACTGTTGTGTTGACATATCTTTTAGCAAAGCAAATATTAATACATTTGGAACCAGTTTAGTGATTGACATAATAAGCACAGTCCTGATATGCACTTAGACTCTGTGATTTCTGTAAGACATAAAGAAGTTTAACCTAAAATGTATTTTGTGGTTGGGGGGGATAATTATCTGTCGAAAGGGGTGATATCTACAGATGCAAGGTTATACTTATTATTGTTGGTAAATATATGCGTACACAATATTAAAATAAAAATAAGTGAAGATCTGGCGCTTGTGTAACAAATTAGATACAATTTCTAGGCAGGTTATAAAATGGCAGGCAACATCACTGACTTAAGTACACTGGTGTCTTGTGTTTTCCCATGGCTCCATTCCTTTTTTAGTTTTACCCAGGAAAAAGGAGAAAAAAATCTAGTGAAATACGTTTTAAAAATGTATTGATTTGCACACATAACTCAAACATATAAACACTCCACTGACATAAAAAACACTAAAAACACTATCCCCTCCAATCCCCTACCCCTCGTACCAGAAATCAGAACAGCTAAGCGTCAGAGGTAAAGTCCCTTCTGCGGTCCACAGCCCAGGTTTCTGAAGTCCTGCTAGTGAGATGTGACGCTTATCTTTGTCCTGGTGCCGGAAAGATGAGCAGTCTTGCGGGGGAGTGCATTTTCCCTCTGACGCGTTTCAAGCCCTATCGTGGCTCTTTCTCAAAGTGGTGAACAAGATGACCATAGCGTCATCTTTATGCTGCCTGCACATCTGCCATTAATTAATCAAGGGCTAAATGTAACCATTCCCTCTACTTTCCTATTGCTATTAGGTACAGGTATCACAGAATAGGATAATAGCAATAAAGTAAATAACATATATCCCAATAAATCCATAATATTATAGCCTTAAGCCCTAACAAAAGTGTTTCATAGATATATTAAAAAATATATAACAATCTATGGATAATATAATAATCAACTAAAACAATTAAAATCATATCAAACATATTATAACCTAAAGCCCTAGAGAGATTTTAAAACAATGATATTCAAAAATATCTCAATACAATAATGTATTAATAATATGCAATAAACAATTTTAAAAAGAGTAAACAATAAATCATAAAAATTAATACACGAATATGTACATTTTCAAAACAGAGAATATGTTATTTTTAATAAATATATAATAATTTTAAAAAGAGTAAACAATAGATCATATATATTCACACATGAATATGTACATTTCTAAAACAGACCATATATTATTTTTAATACACATATACAAATAAATCATATAAATTAGTAAAACTGAGCCCTATACATTCATCTCAGCCCTTCTCTGGAGTCTATCCATCAAGGACTAGTCCTCATATAGAAAATATGAGAAAATATAATACTAAAATCTAAGAGAACAGCTAAAAAGTGTCTGACCACTCCTCATAATGATATTCCAACTGATGCTAATAGATATCTATAAAACACTACTTCTTATACGTCTACTAATCCTACCAATGTGACAACTTAATAAACATTATTATAATTATACAACCTATAATAAATGTGAACAATATCCAAAATAAGGATAATAAATGAACAAAATTAATACTGAAGTCAAAAGCTAATGGTCTACTAAGTGGGGCCTACTATTAGAGGCCTGTATGGATATAGTGAGGCCTATTCCGATAGGCTTAATAATGATATAAAAATCCTTGACAAACAACAACATATAGTGAGGCCTAAAGCAAAAAGCTCAAAGTGAGGTATTAAAGACTTAAAAGTGATATATTCATCCCTTACTAACAACTAGATATTGTGGGCCCTATGGCAAAATCTATCCCTAACTAAATCCCCCAAAACTACTCTTAAGTGAAAACAACTGGATATTGTGAGGCCTATGACAATTGGCTCAAAGTGAAATATCTATCCCTAACTAAATCTGGTGGGGCCAATAACCAAAGGTTCAAAGTGAAAAATCTATCCTAACTGAATTCGGGAAACTACTCTAAAGTGAATACAATAATAAATCCCTATCATGATACAAACACCTACACTAAATAGTTCATCCAAGTGATAAAATTGTGATAAATACAAAAACCTTCCTAAATTTAAATGGTCACGTGAGACCCACCTAAAAAAATATTAGTGAATAAAAATCAAATATATACGGCTAAGAGAGATAAAATGGTAATATGAGGTCTACATGCTCCATACAACAACAAAAAAAAAAAAAAAGATTCCATAGGCTAAATTCCATCATCTTATTAGTTCCTTCCTCCTGTTTTATTCTCTACAGTACCTTGTATTCCCAGGTGGTCCCCCATCTGGTACTTACCAGGCCCACCCTGTTTCGCTTCGAAGATCAGATGGGGTTGGGCCCGTGCCTGGGTGGTATGACTGTAGAGAGAAAGAAACATATGATGATATTAGATGGAACAGCACTACAAGAACCACTTCAGCTCAAAGTCAGAGTTGAGACCTTTAGGGATTAATGTTTCCATTTCATATACCGACTTCATCTCTGACTTAGCCAATTGTATAGCTGTGTCCTTTCTCCTCCAATGTCCTATTACTTTCTGGATGCCACAAAAACGTATTATGGAAGTCGGATCACAGCTATGTTGTTCTTTAAAATGATTGGACAATGCATGTATGGTGAGGCCTTTCTTAACATTCCGAATATGCTCTGTCCACCTAACTTTTAAGGCTCTTAAAGTTCTACCTATATATTGTCTGTGGCATTTACACTCAAGTAGATAAACACAGTTTTTAGAGTCACATGTGATAAAGGGCCGGATACAGAACTACGTCCATCTTCTATAGACGGACGTAGTTCAATAAACAGTAGCTACTGCACAAGCATAGTAGCTATTGTACGTAATCTAAATATCGTTTCGATATGGAAGATGGATGTAGTTCTGGATCCGGCCCAAAGTCTCTAATTTTATAGATCTACCTGTGCTAGTAGAGGTGTATGTATCCACATGAGATTTATCTGATTTAACTAATCTACACATACCACATGCACCACACCTATGGAACCCTTTAGTTCTAATATATTCAATTTTTTAGGTTGAATGGCACTTTTAACTATCATATTTCTCAAATTCGGTGCTCATCTATATAAAATGAGGGAATTTGCCAATCACATCTTTTAATTCTACATCTTTTTCTAGCAATGGCCAGTGTTTCTTAATAATAGACTCTACACTTTTATATTGACTATTAAAGTTTGAAATAAACGGAATATCTTTATTCTTATTCTTCTTAATTTTATTTCCAGAATTTAAAATAGTTGTTTGGTCTATAGTATCTACATGTTCTTTAGCTTGTTATAGTAAGCCATGGTTATAGCCTTTCTCTTTGAATTGGGTTTCTAGCCTGTGAATATGTAGATTTGCAGCTTCTAGTATAGAGCAGTTTCTCTTTATCCTTTATAACTGACCTTTTGGTATAATTTTTAACCACACTGGGTGGTGGTTGCTGACAAAAGTAATAAATTAATTGAAGTCAGTACTCTTAGTAAAACATGTGGTTAATCCTTAGATCAAGATCAAGAAAATTAACAGTTTTTTTTACTACAAACATATGTTAATTTAATATTCAAATTATTCTCATTTACAATCTTATAGAATTCATCTAGGGAGGTTTTATCCCCTTCCCAGATGAACAAAATATTGTCGATATATCTAAACCAATTGACTAGGTTCGCCCCGGCTTTTGCTACCGTCTCCTCCTCCCAGACTGCCATGAAAATATTAGCATAGCTCGGGGCGAACCTAGTCCCCATGGCTGTTCCCTCTATTTGATTAAATAAGAATTTAATAAGGAATTTTTTAACCGTTGCCATTCCTTCTACGTGTTTGATTATTGTATATAATGAAGATACATCTGCAGTTACTATCCAGTAACTATTTTTCCACTCAATAGATTTAAGAATGTCGGACGTATATTTAATATAGGATTTGATCTTTTTCATAAAGTGTTTTAGGTATTTATCCAGGAAGTGCGACATATTAGCCATTACAGATTGCACTCCCGCAACAATTTGGCGGCCCGGGGGATTAGTGGGGTGTTTATGAACCTTAGGTAATGTATAGATGACTGGAATTACTGGTTCATCTCCACATAGGTATTCATATTCATTTTTAGAAATAGTATTATTACATATTTCACATATGTGTTTCCATCCTTCAGTTGTCTCTCTATTTCTGCATCATATGTAAATTTGTCTAAAATCACTATCCCCTTACCCTTATCCGTTGGCTTGATTACAATATTATTATTTGCTTTTAACTTTTGTAGGCCAAAAAAATATACCTAAGTATATATTTGCAGCGCTTAAAATTTAATATCTTTAATAGATTGGCAGGCTATGTTGAAAAGAATTTGAACCTCAAATTGGATATATACGGCAACCTGTTTCTTGACTTTACACTTTGAAAAAGTCCGCTGGTACGGACGAAACGCATCAGTGGTACGCGATTGAAGCTTTGACCAATTAGGAGTTGATCGCTAAGATAGCAATACGGTGGAGCGTTTGGAGCAGACCCGGTGCCTTGTGCCCTTACCTCGACACAGGATCTACTGAGTGGTGGCCACCCGTAACTTAACATCACCTCCTCTCATTGTGAAATCCCTCTCAGGGATGGTGTTCCCACAATATCTGCATACCCGACGTATTATTGGACCTGGTTTCTATATTATCACTTACCTGATGGAGAAGTGGTGGTTCCGACCTCCTGGCGTTCACCTTGTGAGGGGTTGGACTCTCGATCTTCAGTTACAGCGTTGTAACATCTTACCGTGTGCCATTGGTTCATCTCTCGGGTAATTGCAGTGAGTTATACTTTGTGGTAACTTCAATTATAAGTAGAGGGGAAGCTATTTTATGAATACCTTGATCAAGGAAATAACTATTGAGCTCCACTCTGACCTTGATTGCTCATTTAACACTCAAATCAGTGAACTCCGGTCTTGCAATCTTGCACTTTTGTATTGTTTGTGTAATTGTTTTTATGTTATGTTTTAGCTTCATGCATAATAAATGAATAAATTTGGAAATGTATATACAGGTTGCTGTTCATTTCTTTTCAACATAGCCTGCCAATCTATTAAAGATATAAAATTTTAAGCGCTGCAAATATATACTTAGGTATATTTTTCTTTTTTGTTTACTTGTATAGGGAGATTTGCAAACACTCCCTTGCAGCCGCTATCCCAAATAGCGCCCGAGTATTTTTTTTCCTTTAACTTTTGTAGGGCCTCATGTTCCTTTTTGGTGATATTATATTTAATTTTATTATTCTTTAATTTCCCTATATCTTTTAATACTAACGTTTCAAAAGTTTATATTAGGTGTCCTTTCTTGTGTTTGGGAAAAACACTGACTTTGGTTTTAATTTTGGGGGCAATTATCTTCCTCTATTTGGTCCTCATCCTTATCTGTTTCTTGACCAAATCATTTTTTTAATGACAATTTCCGAATAAATTTTTGTGCATCCACAAATAACTCAAAACTATTACACTTGTTAAATGGGGAAAATTTCAGACCTTTTTTCAAAATGTTCTCTTCTTGTTCATCTAATGTATAACTACTTAGATTAAAATTTTTAATTTCATTATTCGTAGTCTCATCTCTATTTGTATTACAATTTTTCTCTTTCCTCAATTCTTTCTTTTTATCCCTACGTTTTTTATTCATCCTTCTTTTTAAGATCTTCTCCCCTTTTGCCACATTTCTTATTATATCTCTTTAATAATTTCGATGGGGAGACCAGTTCTGGTCTCTCCTGTCCTTGTCTAAGAAAGCCAGCTGTTGTTGAGGTATTCCTCTATCTTTGTTTAAGTGTTCAAATCTATTTAATATGACCTAAATCTGTCCTAATCTTGATTGTCCGGAACATTCCTGTTGTAGTACTGATTTTGGAAATGATCTAATCTATTGTTGTAGTAGTCTTTTTCAAATGTTTGTTGTGAATTCCTATAATAAGGGAGAGGGGTCTAAACTGTGGTGGATATGTTGATTCTTGGGATATCTATGATAATCCTGCCAATTACCTGAAAATTGATCTTTATATTGAGAATATAGTGGGCCTTGAAAATTGTGTTGGCTTTGAAAGGGTTTAAAAGATTTATTTATATTTTTATATTTATATTCTGAATAATATCCTCCCTGATTACTGTTTTGATGTTCTTTTTTTCTTTTTATTTTCTGGTTTCTTTACTTCCACTTTATCCTTATTATCCTTCTCTTGTTTTCTTTTATTATCACTATCTTTTCCCATCTATCTCTTATTTTCTTTCCCCTCCAGTTCCCTAATGTCTTCTTCTATTGACTCTTCTTCTAATGACACATCTTCTCCCCCTATTTTATGTCTAGTTAACTTGCCGAATTTCTTTTTTATAATTTTTATCTTCCTTTTTGTTTACCCTTCTCATTATTTTTTCTTCCAATTCTTTAAAATCTTCTAGATATTTGAATGGGGCAACTAAACTTCTTAGCTCATCAATTTCCCTTGCAACTTTTTTTAAATCCTTATTACGGTCTTTAATTACTAATTCCATCAATGATATGGAACAACTTTTTAGTGTCACGTTCCATGCCTCAACAAATGCATCATTTTCCATTTTAAAAGATGCTTCTTTATCCATTTTAAAACCTTTAGGGATCACCTTTTCTACTAAGTACTTCTCTAGGGTTACTATAGCCCACCAGTACCTTCCTTTCAAAATTAATAATTTTTCTAATTTAAATATAACTCCTTCTAAATGATCATCCATCAATATTGGATCTTGATAATTATTTTCAAATAAGCATTTGGCTTGCTGACATCTTTTTTCTCTGAGTGAAAACATCTTAACTGAGTGAGTGGGTATCTAGACAAAGGGTCTAAAACGGCGGGAAATGACATGATAATGACACGAAATTAAAACTGCATACGTAAATAGATAAAATTAAATGAGGTGCTAACAGTCAAAAATTCAATGACAATAATAAGACCCAAACAATAAAATATATCTATTATAGTAAAACTATATTTAAAACAATAAAATAAGCAGCAAAATACTTCAATATAGGTAGACAAATAGCAATATTAAAATAAAAATAAGTGAAGATCTGGCGCTTTGTGTAACAGCTGCTGATATTAGAGGAAAATAGGGTCTGCCACCCTATTAAAAAAACTCAAAATAGTATAAAACACCTCTAACAATTCTGCGCTACACCATAAATAAAACTACTGTGATAAAAATGTTGCACCCTAAAACTATCTATATTGTACATAAATAGTAACAGGCACTATTAATTTTGTTCATTTATTATCCTTATTTTGGATATTTTTCACATAGGTAATCCTTGCATGGGAAGGTGAACAAAGGACCGAGGAAAAGTGCAGGAAAACATGAACACACTTTTACGGAACAATGCGCGTGCATAAAAGTACGCGTGCATATTTTCGTGGGCTTTTCTAACATTTGATTTTACTCTTTAATAAACATACTGACTTACATATTTACACTTGTTCATGTTTAATGTCTATATGCGTTCCTATTTATTAAAACTGTGTTTTATATTCGCAGATGGTTCATTCAGCTAATTGCTGCCGATCGTCGAATGATTGTCATAATTATATGGTGTTTACACTTGTAGCGTAGAGAATTATGTTCAACTAGATTATATTTTCTGCCAAAAGAACGCATAAAGCATTAATAAGTTTTGATGTGAAATGTAATTATGTCCCCAATTATGCTGATGAACCTAGGAAGTAAGAACAATAGAAGACCCCGAGACCAGGATGGTCGTGAGATCTCCAATCAACCTGCGTTTGGTTACCCTTTTGATCTTTACTGTTAAAAAGCACTCTGCCTGGGCTTGGCACCCCAGATGACTTTGTATTGACGTCTCGCCAGTGACTGGTCAGCAGGAGACTGCTACTTTTGGATAACTTTTTCCCTGCTGAGATAAAACACACTTTTTTGGGTTGGACCGCATCTTCGAGGTATATTTGCGTACAATTGCTTACTGCCACACTTTGTAGTTTTGTGATACACTGACTCAACAACTCTTTTTAAAATTGTTATATGTTTATTAAAAATAACATATTCTCTGTTTTGGAACTGTACATATTCATGTATTAATGTAGATGATTTATTGTTTACTCTTTAAAATCGTTTATTGCATATTATTAATACATTATGTATTATGTATTGAGATATTTTTTGAACATCATTGTTTTGAAATCTCTCTAGGGCTTTAGGTTATAATATGTTTGATATGCTTTTAATTGTTTTAGTTGATTTTTATGTTATCCATAGATCGTTATATATTTTTTAATATATCTATGTATTAAAACATTTTGTTAGGGCTTAAGGCCATAATATTACAGATTTATTGGGATATATGTTATTTACTTTATTGCTATTATCCTATTCTGTGATACCTGTACCTAAAAGCAATAGGAAAGTAGGGGGAATTACTAAATTTAGCCCTTGATTAATTAATGGCAGATGTGCAGGCAGCATAAAGATGACGCTATGGTCATCTTGTTCACAACTTTGAGAAAGAGCTTTGATAGGGCTTAAAACGCGTCAGCTGAAAGTGCACTCCCCTGCAAGATCAGCGTCACATCTCCCTAGCAGGACTTTGGAAACCCTGGCCATGGACCGCAGAAGGGACTATATCTAGGACGCTTAGCTGTTCTGATTTCTGGTACGAGGGGTAGGAGATAAGAGGGAATAGTGTTTTTAGTGTTTTTTATGTCAGTTTATGTTTGAGTTATGTGTGCAAATCAATAAATTATTAAAACGTATTTCACTAGATTTTTTTATCCTTTTTCCTTGGAAAAACTAGAAAGGATTGGAACCACGATAAAACACAAGACACCAGTGTACTTAAGAGTCAGTGATGCTGCCTGCCATTTTATAATCTGCCTAGAAATTGTATCTAATTTGTATCTATCTGTACCTGTTACTATTTATACACAATATAGATAGTTTTAGGGTGCAACATTTTTATCACAGTAGTTTTATTTAAGGTGTAGCGCAGAATTTATAGAGGTTTTTTATACTAATACGCGTACACAAGGCATGTGCAATTAGTGTGCAATGAGGAGCTATGCGTAGAAGAGAAGTCATGGAAGACTTACGGGAGGCTGAAACAGGCTCAAATTCCATGTTAACCGAATTTGCAATCCAGAATTCCTCATCTCTAACACGTACACATATCTCTCTCTCTCTCTACAAACACACACAAATACATAGATATATCGGTCACAATTTCTTGTCCTCTGTCAGGCACCTAAGGAAAGAAATGGTACGGAAGAAGAAAAAGGAAGAAAGGTGAGAAGCAGGAAAGAGGTAAGTGACCCCACATATGTGACGTTTCAAGACGGCATAGATGTATTTATACTTGTCAACTATTGGGGGG
Organism: Limnodynastes dumerilii; assembly: GCA_011038615.1. Classification (NCBI taxonomy): domain Eukaryota; kingdom Metazoa; phylum Chordata; class Amphibia; order Anura; family Limnodynastidae; genus Limnodynastes; species Limnodynastes dumerilii. The sequence continues at coordinate 164,389 of WWET01002905.1, read as the reverse complement.
GAGGCCCAAGAACTAGCTGTACCGGGGCCCAGAAATCCTCTTGGCGGCCCTGGTTAAAAGTGGGAGAGGGAAGGGATTTAGATTAGCCTCCCTGGCGCAGGGGGAGGCGGGGAGAGACGTTCTCCGTGTGTAGCTTTCTTCCTAAGAAGGAAACTACGCATGTTTAGTTAAGGTAGCCCTATGGCAAACGGGTGCAGGTTAGGGGCTGAGTTAGGGATCTGTCCGCACCTAACTCACTAGTTGTGAATACGGTTCATCTTCTGCACTTCTGTGTGCGGATGGTGGATCCTACCTTAAGTATTCCGCATGCCTAGGGCACATGACTTTAGGGGGCACCACCACTTGAGGGGAGGGACTGAATCTTGGATGTTTGAAATAATTAAACTATAGCTTTGAGGTCAAGTAAAACTCATTTGAAATGAAAGGGGGATTAATTTTTACCCGGCTTGTTGGGACTTTGACATCTTGGGCCCTATTCAATTCACACCTGTATGGTGTGAATATAAAGATCAACGATAAAAATTAGCAAAAATTATCTTTGCAAGCAAAATCACGCAGACTTCATGTTGAATTAAATGGGGCCCCTTAAGTCTAGGGCGGCCAGAACACTTAATCAGGCCCTACAAGTACAACACAGCTGGAACACAGAAAATTATTCCCCAGCAGGAGACTGAAGAAGCAGATTGGCCTTGTAGCGGTCGAGATTCACGTAAACTCGGGAAATGACTAGTGGACTTGCAAGACATTACAGCATCTTGACTAGATCCAGTGTTGGGCTATGTGTTTGAAAGAGCTATAGTTCATCTCCTTACAGAGCATTCTGAGATTAAAGTTATCGCTGTTAATCAGCTGGAATTTTCGGAACTGATGAATATCCGGAGCACCAATCAATGTGGTTTACTAACAATACACATATGGGGCCAGATTACTAAGATACATGTTTTGAAAAGTGTAGGTGTTTCCCATAGCAACCAATCAAATTCTAGCTCTCACTTTCGAATTACAAACTAGAGAATGTCAGGTAAACTCTGATTGGTTGCTATGGGGAACATCTCCACTTTTCCAAATGCACAGCTTAGTAAATCTAGCCCATGGTGTCGTCTTTTTGCTATTAATTGCTTGCGCTTTTGCAATTGTTACCTTTATTGCTCATAACTCTGAATCTAATAAGATTTTTGTCAAATTTTTTTTAATGCATAAATAAGCTATTAAAACCCAGCATGGTTTAATTACATAGACCTAGCAGATTCCGGACAAAGTTTGTTGGGACATAGCTTCACAAGCAGAGGCATATCTACCCCTTGGCCAGGATGGCACCTGCCAGGGGCACCAGCCAAAGGGGGGTGCCAGCCAAAGGGGGTCACCACCTGGCGATGCCACCCGTGGCTAAGAGATAGTGTCACCTAGTGCAGCGCTGGTCTGGAGTCAGACTGTAGCTGGATGCTTTTAAAATGAGGGCTGGCTGGTTGCTAGGACACTCGTGGTCACAGACTTCTCTGTGACCACGGGACTTAATGTCCCTCGCAAGTTTTGGCCATGAGACTTCAATTCTAGCCACTGTCCCACTCAGAGGTCACAGGTAACATGGGGGGGCTGGAGCCTGGAGACACATGATGGGAGTACTGGGGGAGGTGGCTGCTGGAGGCACATGATGGGAGTACCAGGGGGCTGGAGGCACATGATGGGAGTACTGGGGGGGGCTGGAGGCACTTGATGCGAGTACTGGCAGGGGGAGGTGCTGAAGGAACATTATGGGAGTACTGGAGGTGCTGGAGGCACATGATGGGAGTACTGGGGGGGGCTGGAGGCACATGATGGGAGTACTTGGGGGGGTGCTGGACGCACATGATGGAAGTACTGGGGAGGCTGGAGACACATGCTGGGAGTACTGGGGGAGTTGGTGCTGGAGGCACATGCTGGGTGTACTGGGGAGAGGTGCTGGAGGCACATGCTGGGAGTACTGGGGGGAGGTGCTGGGAGCACATGATGGGAGTACTGGGAGTAAATGGGTAATGGGGAGGCACCAGTCCCTTACTTTGCCAGGGGTGCTGGACCCATAGATACACCCCTGTTCACAAGACCCGGAGATCCACAGGTTGGACAAGCCTGGTCTAAATACCCCCTCTGCTTATAAACACTCTTGCATTCAGCTTTTTCTGCTACTGTCCATGACAGAGCCATAAAATGTTTTCTAATTATTTTTTTGTTTGTAAAAAAAAGTTGTGTTATATCATTGATGACACTACATTAGAAACTACTGAGCCGGAAAGGGATCTAGGAGTCATTATTTCATGTGACTTAAAGGTAGCCAATCAATGCAACAAAGGAATGAGAAAGGCAAGTCAGATGCTTGGTTGCATATGGAGAAGAATTAGTAGCAGAAAGAGAAAAGTAGTAATGTCGCTTTATAGATCGTTGGCACGACCTCACCTAGAATACTGTGTTCAGTTCTGGAGGCCATATCTCCAGAAGGACATAAATACATTAGAGGCAAAGAAGAGCAACTAAAATGGTCCAAGACCTGTGTCACACAACATACCAAGAAAGACTAGAGGAACATGTATAGCTTGGAGCAGAGAAGGGAGAGGGGGGATATGATAGCAACTTTCACGTATATCAAGGGTTGTGACTGGCTAGAGGAGGGGGCATTTTTCAAAGTAAGAGGTGTAATAGAACACGAGGCCATGAATATAAACTGAAGGGTGACAGGTACAGGAAGAGACATTATATAGCGGAAGAGGTGTAATAAAACACCAGGGCATGAATATAAACTGGAGGGCAGTAAAATCAGAGGAAATGTGCGGAAAAATTACTTTTCAGGAAGAGTGATAGATAAGTTGAATAGCCTCCCATCTGAGGTGGTAGAGGGTAACACAGTAGAACAGTGTAAACATGCTTGGAATTAATATAAGGATATCCTAAATCTCAAACTAAATTGAGGTTAAATTGGGTCTAGGGTCAGTATAGTTATTAGTAAACAACGGGGCAGACTGGATGGGCCATGTGGCTCTGCCGTCACTTTCTATGTTTCTATGTCCCTATGTTGATGATACTGTCCCAACTCACGGCCCACAAAAGGGTTGGCATTTGTGGGGAAGTGGGTGGATTTTACCCAAATAGGCCCATTTGTGGAACTGGGAGGGGTTTAGAAAAACGGGATGGGACTTATTTTGTTCTGCTTTTGGGATTGTAAATGTTGGGAGCTCTATTATGAGTAACAACACCCTTTTTAGAAGTTATAAACCTATCCCAAAGAAGTAAACACATGATGAGTTGCTATGGTAACACATTTTACATTAGGAACAGTTTTTATTTCCGGGTGGGATTAACAGAAGGATCCAGAGCTTTTAGGCCTGTATAGCCAACATGCAGGTCACCTAGACCCTCCAACATGACCCATTCCATTAGGTACAATATACTCTGCTCCTGCGCTTCCAACTGTCACTCACCTGGTAAAATGATAACTGATATTTAAAAAACTATTTGTCTCTGCAACAAAGGTGGTTACCATAGTAACCGACGGTTGAAAACTGAGCAGCAGAGTATTTTGTACCTAATGGAATGGGTCATGTTGGAGGATATGAGGTCACAGCGATTAAAATAGATTATGAAGAATTGCTAAAATTCTATTTAGCCGTTCCGTGCCCTCTGTGAGGAGGGGTTTATGGTTTGGAGCACTCATGTAGGAGTCTTCCCAGTTCCTTGATTCCAATGAAGGATTCGATTTGGTATACACAAAGGGCATCGTTAACACAAGTATTCATAGAATAATTTCTCATGGTGCTATCTGCAGATAAAAACAACATGTGATATTCTAACCAGTAACATTTGGCTTGTTTTCAGACTTAAGTAAGTGACTGAAATTAGTTACTCCCGGGTTAAACCATGTTGATTGCAGGGGAGTGATATTTAATCTGTTGCACACAGTATTAGAGTTGAGAGGTGATATTTCCTATACCAAGTCTAAATAACAGTGTGATAGTAAAGCTGGTCAGTATCTGTGTACAATTAATTTGACTTCCCCTGCAATAAGCATGGTTTAGCCCAGGAGTAACTAATTTCAAGCACTTACTTAAGTCTGGATCCAGCCCATTGGCTGTAACAAGTCTGCCTTACTGTGAGTCATCAGATGTGATCAACAGCCAAAACTCCAATTTATACCTTACTTGCCAACTTTTGCAAATGAATATCAGAGACAATGGGCCTGATCCAGAGCTACGGCCGCCGTCGCTAGTACGGTGGCCGTAGCTCTAATGCGCATGCGCCGGGCAGATGTTGCCCGGCGTCACTATGGAAATGCCCGATCGTTGATCGAGCGTCCATAGTAGCGCCGTAGGGACGCTGGAGGGGACGTCCTCCAGCGTCCCTACGCTCACGTTACTGTTGGTGGGCGGGGGGAGGTAAGTAAATGAAGATGGGGGGGCGTGCTAAGCGGCCATACGCTCCTGTGCGCTGACTCCTGTGGGGAGTCAGCGATGTAACCTCTGGATCAGGCCCAATGTGATAGCACCATGAAAACTATGCACCAAAGGGGTGTGTCCTGTGCCACCAAAGAAATGTGTGAATAGATCCATCCATGGGTGTGGCTAGCACTGCCAGGAATTTCTCAATAAAAATAGCAGCATTAGTAAGTATTGATTGTTATATGATCAGTGAATAAATCCTTTCAATGTTATTGTGGAGACTGTGAATAGGAGATCCGCTGACTTCATCTTTATGAAAAGATAAAAGTAGGTGACACTGCAGCTGATTCACAAGAGGCCAAAGTGGATTTCTCATGTCTGTCTCCATTACTGAAGTCATGGGGCCAGACAATGGGGAAAGGAAAAGTGGAGATGTTGCCCATAGCAACCAATCAAATTCTAACTCTCACTTTCCTATTACATACTGGAAAACTTCAGCTAGAATCTGATTGGTTGCTATGGGCAACATCTCCACTCTTCCTTTCCCGCAGTTTAGTAAATCTGGCTCATGTTGTTGTCTTAGCGAACTCTTTGATTGCATCATGGCCACCATGAAAATGGCCGCTTCCATAGGCCTCAATGGAACTGAGTCAGAAAGCAGTGCCCACTCTGCGTCACTCTCTAAAGGGTTCGTTTTTGTGATACACGGGGCAGAATCTATTGAGGGTGACGTTCCTCCGCAATGGTAGATATTCGTCACGGATTTATAAAACCTGCGATGTTCAGTTACCGTAATAGACAGAAACAGGCGCAACCCGCACCTAATCCCGTCATTGCGCTCAATGCTATTTGCCACTTCTGTCTAGATCCGGTTCATTATTTTAATTTTTCATTTTATTTTCCTACATTTTCGCTATGAAATAATAAGACTTTAGAGACCATTGTGCCTTTTTTTTGCTATCCATTGTCCTCTTAACCTGTCCTCTTGATCCTGTACCCTCATGAGTCAGTCAGGGCCGGATTCACACCTAAGAAGCAGTCGCTTCTTAGGTGCGTATCTTTAGTAAAGGACCTACTGCGCATGTGTAGTAGGTCCTTTACGCAATCTACGTACCAGATCAGAATATCTTAGGGTAAAATAGGCGGCACGGGAGGGTTTTGTTAAAAGTGGGAGGGATTTAGATTAGCCGGGAAGGGCGGGGAGAAGGCGGGGAGAGGCAATGTCCGTACGGACATTGCACGGATAGTTAAGGTAGCCCTATGGCACTCGTAAGTGCCATAAGGTACCAAAAAGGGGGCGGGATGGGGGCAGGACGGATTAGTTAGGTTCGGGTCTTAGTCCAACCTTAATTACAATCTGCAAGCTTCCTCTCTCTCTCTCTCTCTCTCTCTCTCTCT
>WWET01002905.1:102658-132414 GCA_011038615.1 Limnodynastes dumerilii | reverse complement strand
CTAAGGGCCTGATCCAGAGCAACGCTCGCAAGCGAGCGTACGCTCATCGTATGCGAATTTTCGGCAAAAAATTCGCAATGCTCATGCCCAGTATGACAGCTTCCGGTCGCCTGAGCGTCATGAGCGAATAGCGGGCGTATCGTTAGCGTATTTTTCGCTCGCTGGGCGTATTTTTTTTACGATGGTCGGCTGGGCGCCCGTTTTACTACTGGGAGGCGGGGGTAGCCATTTAAATTGTACAGTATGGGCGTGCTAAGCGTATTTTCTCAGCGTATTCTCTGCGAATTTTCGTACGGCCGACGGTCGTACCCAGTGTAGGGTATAGCCGCCGTAAGCAGGGACTTTACTATGGGAGTGCTAGGGGCGTGTAGGTTGATACGACGAGCGTACGTTCGCATTCGCCCGTCGTGCGAATTTTCGTAGCGCTGGATCAGGCCCTATGTTTCTATGTAATATTGTGCAACTTAGTTATATTGGGCCAGATCCAGATCTCAGACTGCGAGCGTATTTATGCTCGCCATGGTCGTAAAAACGCTGTTTTGCATGTTCTGCGCATGCGCACGACATATGTTACGACCCATAACTCTAAACGTCTCGGGTCTTTGGGCTTTTCACAATCAACTCAACCAACATCGCTGTACCCTCGCAGTTCCGACTTTTCTAATAAAGAAGATATAAAATGGTGGATTCACTAAAGGTGATTTTACTAAATCGCCTCTAGTGCGGTCTGTGAGGGCTGACTAGAGCCCTCTAATGTATATGTCGGCATATATTCTGTAAAAGGGTGCCCTCTAGCGACAGAACGGTCATTAGTTGCGGCGCCTCTGAAGTGGAAGAAGGAGGACGTCATGGCAAGTGTCAGAAGAGGCCGAAGACCAGCTGCAAGCACCGGACCATAATCTTCTAGCAACTTATTTTTTACATTTTTTAACGGTGGTCACCATTAAAGTCTAAATACACAGTAAGGGACATTTTTTTCACATTTTAATCATGTTTAAAAATGTATTGTTAGGTAATGTAATGATATATTGTTTATTGGGGGAAATGTTTTATTTTATTAGGGGCACATTACACATTAGATTATAGTATTTTATCACTTGTCAGGCTGACGCTTACACTACTGTAAGGACAGTGGCGTATCTACCATGGGTGCAGAGTGTGCAGTACACACGGGCCCCCGCAGACAAGGGGGCCGCCCTTGGCACTCACCCTGCACCCAATGGAAGATCCCAGTACCACCTATTTCTGTACAAACGGTGACGGTCTCCAGCAGCCTTCCGTTCCCAACAGTGCACTGCGCGCGGGTGTCACATGGGGATGTCAGGCGGCGCGGGAGTCACATGGGGATTTCAGGCGTGTGTGCACTGCGCAGCCTCATGCTCCTCTTCTGTTTGCAGAGCGTGAGGCTGCGCAGTGCACTGTTGGGAATGGAAGACTGCTGGAGATCATCTCCGTTTGTATAGATATGGATGGGGTTGAGAAGAGGAAGAGGGGGGGCCGTCTGAGGAGGAGGAGGGGGGGCCCGTTTGGGGGTCTGCACACGGGCCCCTTCATTTCTAGAAACGCCCCTGTGTAAGGATTAGCATGGCCACAAACACATGCTTTGCCTTATAGTAGTATATGCGTCGGCAGGATAAGTGATAGAATAATGCATGCCGATTTTGAAATGGACAATCACCGTGCTTTTCAATAGAAAAGCATGGGGATTTGTCCATTTTAAAAATAAAACATGAATCGCTGCCAAAAATCCGGGCATAGTAAATGCCGCGATATTTGTGAAAACATCACTGCAAAATCACAGCGATGTCTAGCGATTCATAATCGCTGCTCAAAATCGACCTTAGTAAATGAGGCCCTATGAATTTATCTAGGCCCTACAGGCAAGTAAGATGGCAGACTAGTAGCAAAGCAGGTGGTTTAAGACTGGAGACTAGTAGTCATGCAGGAGGTATTAGACTGGAGACTAGTAGCCATGCAGGTGGTATTAGACTGGAGACTGGTAGTCATGCAGGTGGTATTAAACTAGAGACTAGAAGCCATACAAGTCGTATTAGACTGAAGACTAGTAGCCATGCAGGTGGTATTACAGGCTGGACACTAGTAGTCATGCAGGTGGTATTAGACTAGTGACTAGTCACCATGCAGGTGGTATTACAGACTAAAGACTAATAGGAATAGGCCCATATTGCCTTAAATCTGGCCCTGTTAGCAATCCTAAAAAATCCTTTTTGTAAAAGTCTTAATTCGGGCTTCCAAATAGGGGGCATTTTTTCAAAAAACTTATGTCAAGTACCATATTCCCAGGATACATCTGAGATCTCTGGAACCAAAGTTTTGGGAGCATTTCTGACAAGGGGGCAGGATGGGTCAGGAAGTGGAAAGCAAAGTATTGGGGTAAAAGTCCTTTCACCAGCATGGAAGCATCGATCTAGCGGGGATCCTGCATTGTAAATCTGGGCCCAGCCCAATATCATTGCTGTATATTGATATAGATGGGGTTTTTGTCATTTCTTGTGGGCCCCTATTTTGTGGGACCCTATTTTTTTTCAGCTGCACCATTTGCACCCGGCAGGCAACAGAGCTTCCAACATGACCCCTTCCATTAGGTAAAACATACTCCGCTCCTGAGCTTCCAACTGTCACTCACTTGGTTTTGATCAATTAACTGATATTCGAAAAACATTACTGCTCAACAAAGGTGGTTACCATAGTAACTGATAGCTGTAATTCTAGGAGCAGAGTATTTTGTACCTAATGGAATGGGTCATGTTGGAGGCCACTAGAAAAAGAAACTCTGGGGTGCGCCCTTCCCTCAGTGGCCTAAGCATGTGCTTATTTTACTTAATGGTTAATCCAGACCTGATTCTGCACCATCCAGACAAAAGAGCAATGACACTTCCAAGAGAGGGGCGTGGCTTAGTTCTTATGGGTGCGGCTTAGTTCACAAGTGGGCATTCCCTCTTAGTCTATTTACAGCAGGGTTGAGGAACCTTTTTTCTGCCAAGGGCAATTCGTATGTTTCATCATCATTTGCAGGCCATACAAAATTATCAACTTAAAAATGATCCCGCTATATTTGGTCAAAAATGCAATTAACTCCCCCCTAATGTAAGCTTTGGAAGAAAATGGCGGCTGCAGCAGCCTGGAGATCCAGCTGCTTCCACATGCAGGCTGCTCCCCAATGAGAGTTTCCTGAACAGGATCCAGTAATATGGAGAGATTCAGGGTCTCAGCTGCCCCCAGGGACCCAGGATCAGGATCCGGAGCCTGCAGACAAAGTGAATTTGCAGCCTGGTGCACTGTAGCTCCGGAGAGCATGTTTGGAAGCTAAGCCACACCCCAGCTCGAGTCTTGCCTGCACAGGGCCAAAGAAAATAATTTTGGGAGCTTTAAACAGCCCTGAGACCGGAGGTTCCCCAGCCCAGTGGCTCTGGGCCTGATCCAGAGCAATGCTCGCAAGCGAGCGTACGACGAGCTCGCCCGTCGTGCGAATTTTCGTAGCGCTGGTTCAGGCCCTCTGAAACTAATGAAGCTTAAGTTTATGGGCCTGTAATCTCACTGGGGGATGCAACCTTTTTTTTAGCCATCAACCAAATTTATGTAGTTTTTAAGTATGTGTTATTAAAATAAGGTTATATTTATAAGCCAATGGGTTGCAAGACTTAATATTGACCTTAGAAATTGCTCAATGCAGGGGGGGTTTCCAAGTACCCAGAAACCCCCCTGATCAGTACTGGTCGCCAGACACTCTATTTACAGCTCCGACCAGAGGATAGCTCTTATAAAACGGCTGGGTGAAGAATAGAGGCAGCTGTCAGTGTCACTGGGCCTGATCCAGACCTACGACCGCGAGCGCCCACGAGCGTAGCGTATGATCGCCCGGGCGTATAAACTTTCTCGCCCATGACACTCCCATTGATTGTACCTACTTACGGCGGCTGAACCCTACCCTAACTTTTTCAAGTGTCCGTGCGAATTTTCGTACCGATACACTGGTCGTACTGGGCTTAGCACGCCCATACTGTACAATTTAAATGGCTATCCCCGCCTCTGTGTAGTAACTCGAGCGTCCAGACTATCGTCGTACAAAACACACGCCCCTTGGGCGAAAAATAAGCTGAAAATACGCTCGCTGTACGCTCATGTCCTTTGGACGACTGGAAGTTGTCATACTGCACATGCGCAGTGCGTTTTTTCTCCCGTTTTTACGCTCCCGACCGGCGTACAATCGCTTGCGGTCGTAGGTCTGGATCAGGCCCACTGTGTGCATTGAAGAAGATAACAGCGGTTACCCAGACCTCGTTTCTGGAGGGAAGGGGCTCACTGAGTGGCCTATTTTCAAGGACTCCACCCCACCGCCCTGTTCTCCACCATTTGGGCCTTTCTATAGACCTTGTTGGATGTTGCCCTTTGTTGCTGGTTGTAAAGGCTCCCCCATAACAGTTTAAGCTTCAGGGCCTCAAAATGTAGGTTCGCTATTGGACCTGGGCTCAGACAATGGATGTCTCAATTTGACACAGAGCCTTGGCATCTTGGTCTCTTGCATTTGTTAGTTTGGTCTTTGTTTTATTAAGAAATGACTTGCACGGCGCAATATATATCTCCAATTCTCCTTTACAAGATTGAACTAACTTTAAATGAACTGACATCACAATAGAAAAAAAAACTTTCAATAACTTTATTTATTTAAATTTTGTTTGCAGTGGGGTCACCAACATAAACAGCCGTTTCATATTATATACGTTTTATTATATGAAATCTGTAAAACCATAATAATTAAGTTATCTAGTTTACAGGAATATACATCATGCTTTAGGTTACAAGCTGATTACCTTCCATGGGACACAAACCGGAGATCCGACATAGAATTACGGTATCTCTCTTAGAGAAACGTTAACTTGTCACAGACACTTACGGAGCAGGGAACACTTTTAGTGATCATTGTACAGTTCTGTAAACATCCTAGGCCTGATCCAGATTGATACACAGAAAAACAAAAACATATTCCAGTGTTTAGTAAGACCCCCTCCCCCACAGAAAAATAGCAGGAGTTTTAGACATGATTCAAAGATGCTCTGTATATTGGAAATAGGGGTAAAGCTTTGTGCAAGAGATTAATTAACAATGTGAATGTAGTTATAGAATAGACATCACGTAATTGGCTTCAAATTAGATGTTAAAAAAATTACTATTAAATACCCGACGCACAGCACAACACTTAAACAGCATTCCTATACCGCAGCGTTACATTCAGAAGGGCTAAATGCTAACGGAATGGCAGGGTCCTGGGCTTAGGCATAATTTATGGCTGGTGCAAATATTTAGCCATATTCTGGGCGTATTTCCATCTCCTTGCATCTGCATTGCCATCGATGCATGCGCATTTCTTCTGGACCTACACAGAGATGCGCCACACAATCGGGAATACCTTTTAAGTCTGGATCAGGCCTTCTAAGTTCAATGCTAGTAAACGAACGATAGATTAACGCCTGCTCTGCTGGCAAGAAGAGCCAAAAGGATACAATTAATTCCTATATCACTTAATAGGGAAGAGATTTCTAACAAGCATAAAGAATAAAAAATAAAAAAGCGACCCAATACCATGGCGCATTACTTCAAATCCTGCCATCAAGTCGCTATCCAAGGGGCCAGGATATAGATGGATCCTCTCCAGGGAAGTCGATAGGACTCCCCAGGATGTGAGAGTCTCCTAGAGGTTCAGAGTGAGCAAGTATTCCTAAATATTGCAATTTATGTAAACTAAAAATAAAATACAGATTCTGTAGTATTTTCTTCCTATATACTTCCGTAGGATAAGTGTATTATAAGTGTATAAAAAAATTTAAATCTGGAAATAAATAGTTAGTTGTCAGTAGGAACATTGACATTTTTTTGCCTGGGAACATCGTTCCCATACTGGACAGGACCCAGACTTTTATTTTTTCTCTGAGCATTCAGACCGGATTCCATATTATGTTCGTTTTCACGTTCTGGCATGCATACATGCCACGCAAACGCAGTCCATCTTATTCAGACACTTCTGACAGCTTCCAACAGGGGGCAGGGTTGTGCACACAACTGGGCGTGACTCGGATCCCCAAGCATCCTTTAATCACCGCGTGCAATGTAATCAAAATTTTGGATTCTGTCCACTATGCTCAAAAATCCACCTGTTTATCTGCAACTACTTTATGTATGCAATGGTGTCATTAACCTGAAGCGAAATGCGTTGATTGCTCCAAGACAGAAAAGAACTGAGAGTTGGAAGGTTACGAATCAGCAAAAAAGTTTCTGAAATGTAGTTGAGCAGGTGACTTTTTTTGTGAAGAGGAAATGGGACACTGCACTAGAGAGATTGAAAATGAAAAATTAACCAGATCTTCATTAAACCACACCAGAAATTGAAAAATGTGTTTATTATACACAGGGCCAGAACCCTACCTGGGCATACATCATATAGGCAAATGCCTTGAGAGTCGTTGCTCTGAGGTGGGTATACAATGGCACTAAGGTAAGAAGCACCAGCTAAACCCTTGCTTCAAATAACAAATTCGGGAAATGTTCTTAGCATATTTGTAATAATTAGTAATAAGCCCAAGTACTGCTTTTGATAGCTAAGAAAAAATATTCCTGTTCATAGGTAATGAAAAAGGCAGACACAGCACCCACTATGTGGTTAAAATGGCAGTAAAATTAATAACATTCTAAACACTTTAAAATTTCACTCTCATGCTAAACCCTCGGGCGTAGTTAACATCGTAAGATTTATTTTGCCTTAAAAACTTCAGAGGATTCTGTCCGTACAAGACTGACATGGAAAGAAGCTATGGGTCATTTCCATTGTTCCATCCCTTCCCTGTTTGATCCAGCAAGTGAATGCACAAACTCACATGACAAACACACAGAAAAATGTCAACTTTAGCTTCTTAGTCTAACAGCACAAAGGATTGTGGGTAGGGAGATGACATCATAACACAAGTCCCATTCTCCAAGCGACACAACTGTCCCCATTATCCCAACAGTGTTCAAGGGGTTTATCCAGCCACACAAAATAAATATCATAAATGAAATTAAAGATATTTGCATAATTATTGCCGCAAAGCTTGTTGGCCATTTCTAATTAATATTCACACCTTCTGCCCTTTATTATTCTATAACTATATAAATGTCCTATACTCCATAGCAAAAAGATATTAATTATTAGCTTATGCAATATTAGACTGATAAAGGCAAAATATAAAAAAATTATTGATTGCTATGGACTAAAGGAGGCAATCACATGAACATTTTCCTTTGTAGGATTCATCAGGCTTCTATTCACAAGTTCAGATTTATGGGCTACCATGACAACCACAGTCACACATCATATCACACATTAAGCAGAGAGCCTTTTAAACACAACTCTAAGCTCTTTCTGCACTGTTAGATCCTCCCTCCTAATCCTGCACCCCTGCCATCAAATGCCATTCTAATGGCTGTGTGTATTTGTCTGTGCAGCAGACTGACTGTGTTTGGCAGTCATTTTTGTTGCCCCCAGAGAGATTTAGGGAAAAAAAAGGCAATAATGATTAACAAACATGCATTTATCTCTTTATCTTCCAGTTCTACAAGGAAAAGAAGCCAGGTGTATCAGGGTGGTGGCAGACAGTGTATCAGTTGTGTTTGTGCTGTTAGATAAGTGCCCGTCATTTGGTTCGGATTTCGGCATATTCAGTCAGCTCCTCGGGGGAGGTATAAATGTCCAGAACATTCCTCTTTGTAAAGTCAATATTTGCATATTCAGAGTCCACAGATGAAGGTTGCTGTCTCTTGCTCAGCAGGAGTTTTTCTGAAATGCTGAGAAATCGGTTCTACAAATATAAAAGAAAAACAATGCTTCAAAATTAAATAGACATTATATGGGATGAAGCATGAAGTCACATGTTTGTTTTGTTCTGATTTTTCTGATTGGTCAGTATGTATTTACTATGCTTCCAGTAATAGAGAATGTCAAATTCTCGTAATGCACCCACCTACACCCTACAGGTGTTAAAAGCTTAATAGATTGAAGGGATATAACCAGGTACAGGAGGGAGAGGGGGATATGATAGAAGGGGTATTACCAGGTACAGGAGGGAGAGGGGGATATGATAGAAGCGATATAACAAGGTACAGGAGGGAGAGGGGGATATGATAGAAGAGATATAACCAGGTACAGGAGGGAGAGGGGATATGATAGAAGGGATAAAACCAGGTACAGAAAGGAGAGGGGTAACATCAGATGTTGAGTTCACAAAACTCATGTATTACATATTATTTACCCTTTCTGGACCTAATTTCAATAACGACAAAGATGTCACCATTGCCATTACACAAAACACACAGACACGTACATACCTTGCCGGTCATTTGACCTCCACCGAGCTGATCTCTTCTGACTATTGAGAAAGGAATATTAGTCAATGGTATGTTCGGAATATTAGACAATATTACATGGTGCTATGGAATATTCTATAGTGATATGTGGTGATTTGTATTATTTAATTGGACGTGAGAATTTGGATAATTAGATGATGGTGATAGGTGATGGGAGAATTCTATAATGGTTTAGGGGCTGTTAGGAATATTATATAATGGTACAGGAGGTACCATTGATACAGAGGGGCTAGGGGAATTTAAAATTGGTACAGGGGCATTAGGTATATTATATCGTCGGACAAGTGGGGTTAGGGGTATTATATAATGGTACAGATGGCATTGTGAATGTCATATAAAGGTAATGGGGGGGGGTGGGAGTATTTATATAATGGTATAGGGGTGTTAGGGAATATAATGTAATGGTACAGGAGGGCTGGGAGTATTATATAATGGCACAGCTGATGATAGGAATATTATATAGTGATACTGAAGTTATTAGGAGTATTATATAATGGCACAGGGGATGATAAGAATATTATATAGTGATACAGAGGTTATAAGGAGTATAATATAATGGCACAGCTGATGATAGGAATATTTTATAGTGATACAGAGGTTATTAGGAGTATTATATAATGGCACAGGGCATGATAGGAATATTATATAGTGATAGAGAGGTTATTAGGAGTATTATATAATGGCACAGCTGATGATAGGAATATTATATAGTGATACAGAGGTTATTAAGAGTATTATATAATGGCACAGGGGATGTTAGGAATATTATATAGTGATACAGAGGTTATTAAGAGTATTATATAATGGCACAGCTGATAATAGGAATATTATATAGCGATACAGAGGTTATTAGGAGTATTATATAATGGCACAGCTGATGATAGGATTATATAGTGATACAGAGGTTATTAGGAGTAATATATAATGGTATAGAGATTTTAGGGATATAATATAATGTTACGGTGGTGGAAATATTATATAATGATACATGGGTGGTTGGCTATATCATATAATAGCACATGGGGCTGGTAATATTATATAAAGGTACAAGGATGCCAGCAGGACTCTGTATAGTTCACTTTCACCACCCATCTATGTATCTACCAGCTTTGCAGGCTGACGATCACTCAGCTGCTCAGAATTTAAGCTGTTAGTCTCTGACCGCATCTATCATTTAGCGGTTCTGCCCAGCTCTTCCCCCAGTCCCTCCTGGCTCCACCAAGTCCCACCCATCCGGATTCGGGCCCCGCCTCCTTTATACAGGGCCGGAATCTGTCACCTTCTGTGTCTGCCTCTCATGTAATGGTACAGAGACCTGAGAATATCATATAATGAAACACGGGGGGATATAAGGTATGACTGGTGCACATTTCAACATTATATCTGGGGAAAATGAAATTCCTAACCCTCTCCTACCTCTATTTTGCCCAAATGTTTCTTGGTGGCCGCATCTCCGCTGTATGACGGGGTTTCTTTCTGGATGAAGCTGGAACTCTCTGTCATAGTCTTTCTATTAAAAGAAAAGAAAAAGAAACGAATAAGCTACCCATTCGCAAAGACAGACAACTTAAACCAACATCCAGTCAATTTCCCAGCTTCCATTTATTAAAATGTTTTTATGGGTTTATTATGAGACATTTTTGATGTGCCCCTGATGGGTTTGCTCCCTTTTACCCTTACTATTCCCAATCCCTCCACTCAGCCCTCACAATGGGCCAGATGCTTATATTCCTCTCTTTCCTCTCTCATCTATCTTCTCTTTCTTATTTCTCCCCTCTTTTTGATCATCATTTCTTCTCTCTTTTTATTTCTCTTTTTCTTTTTCTCTATATTATGTTATTTATTACCTCATATCTGCGATACTAGATTATAATGACTAAATTTATGTGCACATGGGTTGCATAACTTTGGGAATTCTCTTCAGTATTGTAAAGCTGGCCACACACTTGAGCAATTGCTCAGAGGGGCTAGGGGAATTGGTCTCATCATTCAGTTATCGCTAGATCAGACCAATGATCGCTGTAGTGAGTATAGATGATGGATTTCTAACACGTTAGACAATCTAATTGTTCAGAATTCCTGACTGATTATGGTCCTGAGGAGTGCGATATTGCGTAGTAGGTGTGCTTTACCAATTATTGGACCTGTAGCTCTACCTCCTGGCCCCATCTGTCTTACTACAAATTATCAGCAAGCACAGCAGTAATACAAAAATGAAAGTTCTGCATTCTGCAATTAATATTGCAATTATAATTAATATTAATGATATACTTGCTGGTAATTATGGAGTCAGACAGACGGGGAAACTCCAGCCAGGAGGTGGAGATGCCACACATTGGCTGGAGTTTCTCTGAAAGCCAGCCAATTAGCTAGCTGCACAAGACTTCTGCTGAGACTGACAGGAGGTCTGTGCAGCCAATCAACTGCAAGAACTTCCTGTCAATCTGGGAAACTTCACCCTTTTCAGCCAGGAATATCGGTCTCAGCAGGAGAGGTGTAAAGTTCGAAAATCCAGGACAGTGGCCCGGGCTGTTCCACTGCTTTGGATCCAGAGGGGGGCTGCCTACCCATCACCAGTGTCCATGTATACAACATATAGACTCTATAACATTTCAGCCAAGCCATCCAGGTTCTATCAGAGTTGTATACATTAGCCTTGTAAACCAAGTCCAAATTTAGGAACATATATAGTTGCCAATGATGTATCGCCAGAATGTAATGTCCGCAGTAGACGCTATTTATGGGATCTCCATGTATATTTTGATATGCTCCTTAAAGTCGCAAACAACTGCATTTGTAAGAGGCATTTGCCAGCATGGCATCCAGCTGTAGTTAACTGCATCTTGCGGTTGTGGCACCTTGCACTTCTAGAGACAGGAGGATCCTTGCAATATAGGCAAAGCCAGAAAGCCAACACATCTCTTCACCGGCGTCAGTCATTAGTACATATCAAGAGTCCCTGTAGTGGTTGGAGATAGAGATGAGCGTGCACCCAAATGATGCACGAGCAGTTGCGTCCAATCCAGACATATATGCAACTTGCGTTCTGAAGGGCGTGTTGTGAGGGAAATTGGTGGAGTCACGCAGTGCACAGTAAAGGCGTGCTCATGCCACTGCACCAAATCCAGATCCCGAATGCAAATGGACAAAAGCCCGGTTTATGTTAAAACATCTGCTACAGCCACAGGTCATGTCTAAGTCCAGGGGGCTGACCTTCATTCTTGGATGCAGTTTAAGTGCATTGACCGTGCGCTTGCGCAATTCATAACCACCATTTACAGTATACATTACAGTGTACTACCCTGCTCTTGCGCAATGTATATGGTCACATAACTGCATAGAATTTGGCTTCTTTGTGCACGTGCGCTGGGAAAGGTTAAGGTTAGGCCACAGGACAAGGGGGGTTAGTGTTAGGGCTGAAGAAGGGGAAGGCTAGGGTTAAAAAGCATTTAAAAGAAGATGGGGTTGATCAGTAGACTTGTAGTGGCAATAACATCAGCCTAATATTGTGATGGTGAATACATTTTCTCCTATCACTCACTGTTTTAGAATGGGAAATAACATTAGCACATATCAACAGGCTATAGGTAAGTAGGTATATTGTCAACAATACAAATTTGGACTAAAGTAGCGATAATATATATGTAAGAGTAAAGACACAGCATTGTTAAAGTTTTTGAAAATCACTTTATTTATATTCCTTTTTTTTCTTTCATGTACATTTACTGTTTTAAATATTTGCAGTTCTTTCATTCATTAATAAATAAACATTGAATCAAACTGATTAAATTTTAATATCGTATCAGCCCCTATACGTCGAGTGGCCTCTCACAGAATAAAAACTCCTTTTGTTTCTTTCTTTACTAGTACTTGTATTTTAACAAGATGCAATGCCAAATAGAGGAGGCCATATTTAATCAGATATCTGATTGGTATCTGTAGAAAATGTACCTTAAAGTCATTGCAAAAACAGATTTAGAAAAAAAATACATATGGGTAGTAGATATGTGTCTACATGATATGCAAAAGGTTACTTGACTTGATTCCATAGTGGATAACTGTTACCCCTCCACCAACTCCAAAAAATATGGAAAACCGCTAATATAAAATATTACCCATAATGCTGTGCATTGTGATTCAAAGGTGACCAAGAGACATGAGAAGCAGATACATTAATCTTCACATTTTATGGAATTATTTTTTTGTTCATAAAGGAATGGATCCACAATTCTGTATAACGGGGTACTTACGCATTCCGAATGCGTTGGTTCACAGTGCAATTGTACCGTGTGTGTGCGAACATGGTGGCTACGTGTCGGAACGCACTATAAGCGATTCTCAATAACTTCAAGTAGATAATAATCTATAAACCTCCATAATGACTGAGTCCCTTTAGCACAGAGGCGTGGGTGAATAAGTTAAAGTAGGGCTCAGGTAGAGATTAATTCTCTGAAATCTGACAAATCTGAATTTAAGGGTTCCAAGGGGAAGAGGGGCAGAACACTGTTCCTCCAGCAAAACTTGGATCACAAATGGACACCATTTTTCAGCACTTAGATTCCGAATATTTTGGGCAAATTGCACAATTTTAGCAAAACTAAAACCCACATCATTTAAGGGGGTGTTTTTGTTTTTTGTTTTAGACAAAAGCTCAGAAGCTCCATACGTGCAATGGGAGTGTATGGGGAGCAGGGGCGTAATCACAGGGGGTGCAAAGGGGCCCGGAGGAGAGGGGGGCCCATGGCAGAGGCTGACAGTTTTAAACAGAACTCGGCACTCATACATGGAGTGCCGAGCACTATTTGAAGCTGTCAGTCTCTGACAGCTTATATCAGGCAGCAGTTCAGCAAAGCTTCACCCCCTGACCCCTCCAGACTTGGGCCCCGCCTCCTTGCTACTGGGCTTGAATCTGTCACTTTCCGCCCCTGATGGGGTGTTGCACTACCCTCGCATGCACAGAATCTCAGATCACACTTAGCGTACGCTATCCTCCGCTGCGGAGACTTGTGAGCGCTGTGCTATTTAGTGCTGGATCTGGTCCGAAGCCTCAGCAGGCTCCACCAACTGTCTAATCTATTCGGGGTCAGTGTGAGTTCTTAAAACTCACTCCGCGCTGCACAGTTGTGTTTAGCTTTCACAATGACAGACTGGAATTTGGCAGGAGAACTGTAACTAACCAACTCGGAGTTCAAGGAAAGAAATTTGGCTCATTAACAAGTCTAGTCGTCAGTGAACGGAGAGCAGACTCTTACTTCTCTCTGGTCTTAATCATGTAGCCACCGACCGCTACAAGAATGACAAAAACCACCACTGCGCCAACTGGTCCGATCTTGGCCCAAATCTGGTTGCCTGTGAAAAAAAAATTACATTAAACAAAAAGCACACACACACAAGTGAGATTGTTAATAGCTGTGGCCTCGTTCTGGCTGCAATAACAAGAGTTTGGCTCTGGTAAGTGTAAAAGACATTTCAGAGAATGGATTCCAACATCTAATAATGGAGCACAGGGAACATTACAGCTGATACGAAACATAATCTGGCTCCAATTAACGAAAGTACAGAGATAAAAACAACATCATTTCGTGTAATATCTAAATGGAAAAAAAATAAGAATATGCAAAATAGGTGTCAAATAAAAGAAAAATTTGAATGAAACAAAAAACATTTAATCTAAAAAGAAAATAGGAAGATTAAACTGATAAACAAATGAATTGCTTCACTTTATAGCCGGAAAAACATTTTCTGTGTTAAAACAGAAATTCCATAAACAAAGTCTAGTGTGTTTTTGTTTATTAACATAAATCATCATGGCCGAGTATTAAAAAAACAAATCTACATCATTTCATTAGAATTCTACAGATTTAATTTCACTGTAACCATGGCAACAACAGTTACATGGCCATTTTAGGTTCATCAGAGAGGCTTTATGTATTACCCCTGAGTTCTAGCTTGTCCTATGATGTTTTTCTTTCTTTGCTTCCAGGGGTGGATTGGCCATAGGACTTACAAGGAATTTTCCCGGTAGGCTGGTGTCCTCTGGAGGCCACTCATCAGCTCCATTTTTATTTGAAGAAACCTAGGATGTTGACTGTCATGGGTGGTGGTTGCTAAAATTATATCTGTATAGAATGGAGATCATTAGGAAGTTGTTTGTATTGAGTGGTGGTCACAAGGATTCTGAATGTATTGGGAGATAGTCACTAGGATGTTGTATGAATTGGGTGGTGGTCACTAGGATGTTGTATGTATAGAGTGGTGGTCACTAGGATGTGGTATGTATTGGGAGGTAGTCATTAGGATGCTGTATGTTTCGGGCGGTGGTCACTGGGGTGGCAGTGACTACCTGCATTGCATAGAGGTCACTATAGATCTCTTTATTTGAATGTGAAATACTTGTCAGAAGGTTCTTTATTCTGTACTAATCCAGTTTACACATTTTTGGACCCCCCAATAGTTGATCTCGCCCACACGTGGCCTCTTGCAGATTTTTTTCTCCAGGGCCACTTTAAGTTCCCAATCCGCCTGTTTGCTTCCATAAATTTGGTGTGACAGTCTTGGAGTATGGAATTGTATTTGGCAAACATGCTTGTTTTTTTTGATTTTGGAAAGAAACAAATGATTTGCTGGAGGTGGGTTAAGGAAATGACTCAGATGATTGAAAGGTGCTTTGTTTACTTAAAAAGATGCGGGGTTGTTGATTTAACTATATTTTATTTTCTGCATCTCATTCTTTTTTCT
Organism: Limnodynastes dumerilii; assembly: GCA_011038615.1. Classification (NCBI taxonomy): domain Eukaryota; kingdom Metazoa; phylum Chordata; class Amphibia; order Anura; family Limnodynastidae; genus Limnodynastes; species Limnodynastes dumerilii. The sequence goes on along the minus strand of WWET01002905.1, from coordinate 117,261 downwards.
GCTATAAAAGTCTATTTTTTTTCCAGAAAATGAAGGAGTGTAAGGTAAAGGTTAGTAACAAGTGGGTGGTAATTCTTTAAATGCAATCCTACTGAACACACTTATTGTATTCACCTCTGACAGCAACACAAGAAGGAACACTGACTACTATACAGCCCGAGATTGTAATACAAATTGTGTGCTCTTGTGTGGTCAAATTAGATTTAAGAAGATTTTCATTTTTTAAGAAAAAGGAACTTTAATTACAATATAATTGTTTAAAACGAAATAAATGAAATGGAAAAAATAAACATTTGTACAACAATTTCATCCAAGACTGGAGAAATTTACTAATAACATTGCATTAAGGTTCTTATTAATTGCATTTAAAAAAGATCTCATTAAATGGTCTCCCTTGTTATTATAGTGTATGAATAATAGTGGGATACCCACACTCATGGCTCGCATAGATTTAGGGGCGGAAGGTGACAGACACGAGTCTTCATGGGAGGAACTAGGCAGAGTCAGGTGGGACTGGGGTCGGGGCTGGGCAGGACTAGGCAGAGTCAGAATCTGACAGAGGTTGACAGCTTAAAACAGTGCTCAGTGCTCCATGTATAAATGCTGAGCGCTACGGCATAATACTTATACATGGAATGACGAGCGCTATTTTAAATACAGTGCTTACAGTACAGAGGGAGCGGCTGCTATGGGCCTCCCTCTCCTCCGGGCCCCCAAAGTAGCCATACCCCTTGCTCCCCCAGTAGTTACACCCCTATATGAATTTACGACATTTTCTAAACAGCTGCCATTACAGCAATCACTATTTCGACAGTGATAAAACCAACACCAATGGTGCCAATGCCAATAATGAAAGTTTCAAATTCGTCAACTTAACATTTACTCTTTCCACCACCTGCTGTACCCATCCCGAATTTTATTATCCCTGATAGGATGTAGTTACCGCTGCCGCAATCCCATTTTCAACAAAATTTTTGATTAAGAATGTTTGCACATCGGAACAGGTACAATGTCAGATGTTCTTTTTTAGACAAATTACCTGTTCCCATGGATGGTTAGGGTGAGGATGCGGGACAGGGTGGGTTAGGGGAAGTCTTTGGGGCGAGGATGGTTAGAGTTAGGCCGCGGAGAGGGAAGGGTCGAGGTTGAGGTTGTGGGATGACAATGTTTAGAGTTAGGGGAGGGTTAAGGTTAGGCTGTGAGACAAGGATGGTTAGAGTTAGGCCGGGGAGACGGGAAGGTTGAGGTGGTGGGATGACAATCATTAGAGTTAGGGGAAGGTTGGGATTAGGCTGTAGGATGAGGATGGTTAGAGTTTGGATTGGGGATTAAGGTTGGGTTTTGTTAAGGGGATGATTAGAGTTAGGCTGCGGTGACGGGAAGGTTGAGGTTGTGGGATGACAATGATTAGAGATAGGGGAGGGTTAAGGTAAGGCTGTGAGACGAGGATGGTTAGAGTTAAGATAGGGAGGGTGGAGGGTTGAGGATAGGTTGCCGGACGACAATGTTTAATAGTTAGGGGAAGGTTAGAATTAGGCTATAGGAGAGTTAGGGGAAAGTTAGAATTAGGCTGTAGGATGACAATGTTTAGAGTTAGGGGAAGGTTAGGGGAAGGTTAGGGTTAGGCTGTAGGGCGAGGATGGTTAGAGTTAGGATTAGGGATTAAGGTTAGGTTGTGGGAAGGGGATGGTTAGGGTTAGGATGAAGAAAATGTACCTGTCACCATTGGACTCTTCGAAGACCCTGAAGTCATGGAAACAATGCTGTAAACTGCATCGTAAGATGGATCATCGGAGCGCCGAACTACACCGGTCACTCCCCTCTCTCTTGCAGGCTTTACGTGACTTACACAGCCTTAAATCAGACATATGAATCAGCTATCCGTACGGCCGCTGATCCACGCACTTTTACCCTTCATCCCACCCAGATTGGATCATTTAAATGCTCCCCCCCTTACGGAGTTTTGGCGGCCAGAGGGAGGCGCTTGGAGATCTATAAGCGGAACATCTGGTGTGTGTGTGTTGCCAGCGTGCGGAATACGGCTGTTGTGCGGTTGTTATTCATCTGGTCTAAGCCTAGGAATTACAATCAGGGTCAGGATTGTTGTAATACCGAACAAACATGTCGGCCACACAATATTCAATTAGACAGGTGTCGAGTTAACAACTCAACTGATAGAAAAATGCAGATCAGATGCAGATGCACTGTCGGCATTGTAGTGTCGGAATGTTAACTGTCAGCATTCGAATCATCAGAACACCAAACCACATCCCCATCCTAGTGACTTCGGGCCTGATCCAGACCTACGCCGATGCGCTGTGCTTACTAAAGCGTTCATTTTGACAGACACTCCCCCTGTGCGTGCGTATGGCCCCTTCCTTACGCCGGATGAAGGCTACCCTAACTTCAGCCGTGTAAGGAAGGGGCCATACGCTCGCACAGGAGCGTATGGCCGCTTAGACCGCCCTCCCACCCTCATTTAACTACCTCCCCCTGCCCACCTACACTAACCTGAACGTAGGGACGCTGGAGGACGTCCTCTTTTCCGGTCTTTTTAGCTACCCTAACTTCAGCCGGCATAAGGAAAGGGGCCATACGCTCACACAGGAGCATATGGTCGCTTAAACCGCCCTCCTACCCTCATTTACCTAGCTCCCCCCGCCCACCTACACTAACCTGAACGTAGGGATGCTGGGGAACGTCCCCTCCAGCGTCCCTACGGCGCTGCTATGGACGCTCGATCCACGATCGGGCGTTGCCGTAGCGACGCCGGGCAACATCTGCCCGGCGCATGCGCAGATCGGCTGAAAAGCCGTTGTTCTGAATCAGGCCCTTCAGCACAGTAAATGCCTTATTAGGTATGCGGGATGGACATCGACAGTAATATGGAAGCATTCGGTAAGCAACTTGCGATTGGATTCATAATAAACAAAGCGACTCATGGTGAAGGGGTCATTGGGTGAGCATCACTTACTGGAGTCCTGGAAGAGAAGCTCATGCACCTTCTTGCCGTACAAGTTGCTGGCGGAGCAGAGAACGAGTTGTGGGAGCTCGGTCTCCTTCTGCAGGGTGAGGATACTGCTGACCATATAGCCATTCCTCTGCGAGTGGACATACTCCGTGTTCAGCTCGCTGACCGTGAAGTTCTTCTCGGGAATCTCGAACATAATGTACGGATCTGGATTGGATTTCACAGTACACATACACTGTACATTGTCCTTTGTTACGGTGCACTTCGATTCTGATAAAACTAACGGCGAAACTAAAAGAAAAAAAAATTTATATACTTCAATTTTTTTTAAAAGGCAACAGATTTCACAAGAATAAATGTTCTTAATATTGTACAGCAGATATTATCCTCAGCATCTATCCAACACTTGGCATCTATCCTGAAATCTCTGGGGGACTTCAGAAATTTGGTCAGCATTCCCGACTGTGAAGAAACAGCTCCCGGACATATTACTTTGTGTGAAGAAACGGGTCCCGGACATATTATTTTTTTATCCCTGACATCTTAGACATTTATTATCCCATTCTTATCTGTGACCTCAGGGAATGTATAGACTGTGTGTGTTATTCTTTGCCATATATTTACCATATGACATTTCTGTAGTTATAGTAGTGTGTTATGTAGCATGTAGTTCTAGTATATAATGTGTGATGTGTTATAGGATTATGTAGCATGTAGTTATAGTATATAATGTGTGATGTGTTATAGGATTATGTAGCATGTAGTTATAATATATAATGTGTGATGTGTAGCATGTAGTGATAACCAGAACCCATTACACAGGGCCTGATATCATCACTGACACCTCTGTATACAGCCAAGTAGACACATGGGTGCAGGAAGTCCATATATGGTCATTCCTGACTACAGAGGACAGGAAGAGACAAGGGGGGACTCTCCCCCCTCCTCCCTCTACAGGAAACCAGAGGTGAGTGACATCACAAATGACTGGCAAGGGTTAAATCTGGGAGTGAATGCTCCCTATCTGCTATCTACAAGAGTGCACAGGTTATCTCCCTCAAAGAGTTTGCCCAGGACTCAGGCAGACTTCTTGGCACCATCCCAGCAGGGAGTCCTCGAGGATGTACAGGGTGTAGGGGGGACTGAATGTCTTAGACATTGATGGGCAGCTGTCCCCTAGCTATTGATTAGCCAATCACATGCCACCTCACTTGTCACATGTCTGTGAGGGGGGGGTCCCGAGTAAAAATGGTGAGCAGGGTTTAGGAAGCGAGATTGAAGTTTTGGAGCTGAACTGTGGACCTGGGTGTTGGGGTAGGATAACTCCTACCAGGTCCTGCCTGCTGCATTTGTTGTTCTGGCTTCAAGAGTTTGGGCTCTTTCCATAACTTTAAGCTGAACCATCTACCAATCATTGTACATGTGTAACCAAGTCCCTCTCATCAAAGAGACCCTCAGAGGAGAGAGGATTACATTTACCAATCATTGTACCTGTGGACATTTACAATTTGGACTTTAAAGATTTGCTAGCATATTTTGGACTTATCTTTGTGCTATTATTCATCCTGACTGTGTAAGGGCTGTTAACTTTTTCATATATAATAAAGATACAGTTGTATCAACTCTATTGCTCTGCCTGTGTGACGGTGAACAGGGAGGACAGCGGGGGTGCGCAGTGGTAGTGTTATGGTGCCCCATGTCTTCACACCAACCAACAGTGAGGCTTGATGTCGTGAAACACTTTAGCAAGGTAGGTCTAGGTAGACGGGAGAAATGGGCAAGAGTGTGGGAACTACAGTTTAATGCCAACATATGCAAAATCCTGAACTTGGGTCACAAAAACCCAAAAGTTCAATACATCATTAATAGCACTACTTTAGAAACTACTGAGGAAAGGGATCTAGGAGTCACAGTCATGTGACCTAAATGTAGACAAGCAATGTAACAAAGCAATGAGAAAGACAAGTCAGATGCTTGGTTGTATAGAGAGAGGAATTAGTAGCAGAAAGAGAGAAGTAGTGATGCCCCTTTATAGATCGTTGGTACGACCTCACCTGGAATACTGTGCTCAGTTTTGGAGGCCATATCTCCCGAAGGACATTAATACATTAGAGACTGTGCAAAGAAGAGCAACTAAAATGGTGCATGGCCTGTGTCACACAACATACAAAGAAAGACTAGAGGAAGTAAAAATCTATAGCTTGGAGCAGAGAAGGGCCAGAGGGATACGATAGCAGCTTTCACAAGATGTGTAACCAAGTACAGGAGGGGGGCATTCTAGATAAAAAGATGTATTAGAACACGAGGGCATGTATATAAACTGGAAAGGTTTCAGTGGGAACACCCCTAACTGTGATGTGTAACCACAGGTGATCGTCTATACGGTACCTGTTTTAGCGGTCTTTGGTTCCACAGGAGCACGTACTGCGAGTTGCCTCCGTGGTGTTCGTTACTTAATCGCCCTCTGAAAAAGAGCTGTACAGCTCTGTCCCTGGACTGCATCGTTCAGATTACTTCAACACCAGTGAGTATTAAACGGGACTCGATACAGCTATACAATATTTGTAATTATTATATTACAGCACTGGATTTCTTTCCTATTGTCTATACACCTAAACTGGGACATTGTTTTCCCTAGCGGACATTGGATTTGATGTTTATTCTAACGGACTCAATTGCTATCTATACCAACCTAAGCATTGGATCACTGCATTTACAGTTCCCTCTACGGAGGTAGTCTATTTATTCTGGACATTATTATACTTTCCTATGGGATATTGCAATCCCTAATCAGCTCATTACTATCCCCGGTCCTATTTTCATATCTTAACATATATTATCCCTTTGCTCATTGCTCATTATACGTTGTTAATTTTATTTATCAGCTGTCCACACATGTAATTTTATTGTTTTTTTATGTGGTTTATGCCGTTTGTGCATTTCATTTCTTACATTAATAAATTTATTTGATTTTATCTGATGCTCCTTTTATTTTTCAAAACTGGTGAAGAATTTTCTGGTAGTATTAGCGCTGTGGTTTCTTTTTTTTCTGTTTTTTAGATTTATATAAGAGAGTAGGCAAGACTCTCCCCACACACAGCGGCTAATTTAATTATACCACTCAACCTAGGTGGGCCACCTTTTTTCTGGTTTTAAACTGGAGGGTGGTAGGTTTAGCATAAATTTGCAGAAAAATTTATTTACTGAAAGAGTAGTTGATAAGTGGTATAAACTCCCTTCTAAGGTAGTAGAGGCTAACACTGTACAACAATTAAAACATGCTTGGGATAAATATAAGGATATCCTAAATCTTAATCTAAAGTGAGGGCCAAATGGGGTCTAGTGTCAGGATGGTTAAAAAAAAACTGGGCAGTCTGGATGGGCCACATAGCTTTTATCTGCCGGCACTTTCTATGTCACAGTGTAGGAGAGTTAGAAAATTTAAGGTAAGGGATAGGTATCATGGGGATTCATATACCTCCTGAAATATCAGGTCTTGGATCTGCTCCATCATATTGTAAAGGGTTTCCTGGTGATTGGAGTTCCATCACCGTCACCAGGCCCAGTTAATAGAATAACATATTCTAGATTTTGTTGGTTAATAATTAGACACTTACAGACGACGGTGAGATTAAATGAACTGTTGCTATGTCCATACTGGTTCTCAGCCAGGCACCAATATTCCCCGTCATGCTCGTGGGTGACCGACGGAATTTCTAGCACCAGGTCGTTCTCGAAGATGACCGAGTTCAAAACTTGTTTGTCCTTCATGATGGAAATGATGGGGTCTGGGTTCCCCTGCGTGTTACATGTTATGGTGACCGCCTCTCCTTCCACTGCCACCATCGACGCATTGACTGATGGTTTCCATGGCGGATCTGAAAGACAATAAATAAAATCATGGTTTTCATTCCCTCTCAATGACTGTAATTGTGCTGATTAGAGCTTTTAGCTCTTGCCTAACAGATGAAAGTTTAAAAGGTCCATATTGGACTTTAAGGTTTCATGCTACCTCTACCAGGGCTGCCCCTATGAGTGGGGGGAAGCCCAAGCAAAGCTTCGTTACCTGCCCCCCTATTCAGCAAGTTAGTATGGATAGGGGTTCTGGCTAACCTCCACTGTAGACTAGGTGAGTTTGTAGTTGCGCTTCCTCAATGGATAATTAGATGCTGCCACAGTAGATAAAAGAAGCTGGAAATCCCCTTCCAGTAGTTAATGTAAATGGACAGAAAAGAAATACCTAGGGCGCTTCTAATTAGCATGGTGAAAAGACAAAACACTTTATTCAATACAGCGTAGAAGAACCTGCAAGGGTTCAATCAATAAAGAGGTAAAACTTAAATTTTTAAAAATATATATACCCAGAAGCACCTTGATAGATGCTAATCACAATGGATACAGAAACAAAAGATCAAACAATGCTTGACAGAATTAATATAAATGTAAATAACCGTATACACATGTGATGACACAGTGTGTAGCGGTGAGCTCACCAAAGTCTGATGAATAGGGTAGGGAGAACCCCCTTGATTGTGGGGTGGGTGGGTCAAAGATCCGACCGGTCTCTGAGTATAACGGTAATGAGTACCTTAAATGGAGGGATAAGAGACCTTCGTAGCCCATGGGGAATAAAGAAAATGGTACCTTTACTCCACCGATGTCACTACTCAGTAGATTCCGCGTGTAGTGCTGTAATTGTTGACTGGGATGCTGAACGCACGTCCTCTCTGGTTCCTATTGCAGCCTCTGTCGGCTGCTCTCGCATGCAGAGGCGTGCTTCCTCCGTTGCCAGGGAGGCTACTGGTGCGCCCTCTCTGGCTCCTCCGTGTATGAGTGCAGGACAGGTGGTGTGCCTTGGCTCTGAGTCCCGTAGCTAGGGACGCTTGTTCTGTTGTTCTCTTCTCTCCGCTGCTCCTGTGCACTAGGGAGCGAGCGGCGCAGCATATAAGCTTGTGCAGTGAGAGCTCTCTCTGTCACAGTCCAGACTGTGGTGCTGATTCAGAGATACGATTTTCACGCAACTTAGGAGCGTATATTTAGGATCTTAGAAAATTCGCATAACTGCGCATGCGTAGTAATAGTGCAACGCCGTCTACGTAGGGGTTAGGAGCGTAAATTCGCTAAGAGCGTAACTTTGAATCGATCGCAAGCACTTAAGATCTTAAGTGCAACGTAAGTTTAGGATCTGAGGGATTTGCATGAAAATGGACGGGGGGAGGCAGGGAGATGAGGGAAAGTGGGCGCGGGCAGACACTTAGGATCGCAAAGAAACGATACTACTTCCCTTAAGATCTTAAATTACAGCGCAGAGTTAGGGTTAGTCAATGGTGGTCTAACTTTAAGATCCGCCGCTGTTTGCAAGGGGAGTGACTGTTTATGCAGTGGGCTGTAACCTGGTAAGATCTTAACTAAGGTGCGTATATTTGCGATCTTTTCGCAATCGCATCTCTGAATCACCCCCTGTGTCATCACATGTGTATACGGTTATTTACATTTATATTCATTCTGTCAAGCATTGTTTAATCTTTTGTTTCTGTATCCATTGTGATTAGCATCTATCAAGGTGCTTCTGGGTATATATATTTTAAAAAATTTAAGTTTGACCTCTTTATTGATTGAACCCTTGCAGGTTCTTCTACGCTGTATTGAATAAAGTGTTTTGTCTTTTCACCATCCTAATTAGAAGCGCCCTAGGTATTTCTTTTCTGTCCATTTACATTAACCTCCACCGTTGTTACTCCCCAGCAGAATCTTCAAAGTAAAGCCGGCTGGAAGGCCCCCAGAGTGCGAAGCCCCAGTTTAAACCCCCTATGGGCAGCTCTGAACTTCACTCACATCTAAGTGTCTATGTATAACAATTAAATTGATCATTTTAAAACAAAAATGCACTAAACTAACAAACTATTTATAAAACCATGCATCAGAATTGGAAATGCTTGCAAACATTGATGGGTTTAGTAAAATCTTTTACCAATGAGTGTGTTAACGTATCAACAGCAGCCCTTCCCAGGTTGTTATATGCACAGTCAAAATGTCGACAGATCAAATTGTAGACAGCTCAAAATGTTGACAGTTGAGCATTATGGGCCGTATGCAGACTACCGGACGTATAAGATACACGTCCGGTGTTTAGCGTTTTTTCCTACTGCGCATGCGTAGTACATTTACGTTATCTACGTATCTTTTCCTTACGTAGATTGCGTAAATGCAGTCTGAAAGATGTAATCTACGGAAGGAAAAGATACGTAGATAACGGAAAAAATGTATTACGTATGCGCAGTAGGAAAAAACGCTAAACATAACGCTATAACATATATGTCCGGTAGTCTGCATACGGCCCTATGTTAGTATTATATTTATATTATTACATTTCTGAAGTTTTCTTCAAGCTACCTTCATTACATTAAGTTCACAGATGTTACAATTAAATACTCAACTGTCCACATTTTGTCCTGTCTACATATTGATCTGTCGACCAACATCAGTAACGTGTATAAAAAGCGTTCGATCACAAGTTAATATTTATTTCTATATTTTTCAAAAAAGGGGCAGTTTAGTATTTTTTTTTTATCACTGGTGATCAAATTGATTGTGCACAGTTCATAATCTCAATCGCGTGCGTGTGCATAGTGCTAAAGCCTGCAAATCGCGCCAAATAAAAGCTATCTGTGCACTCTTTCACATGAGCCCTTCAAGGTTTTGGAAAGTTAAAGGCTACTTTTAGCAAGCAACTAATTAACCTATTGGCGTGTTTTTTGAGTGTGGGAAGTAACCAGAGCACACAGAGGCAACCCACGCAGAGAAAACATACAAACACCACACTTGGGAATCAAACTCTCGGCCTCAGAACTGGGAGGCAAAAGTGTTTACCACTTAAGACACTCTGCTGTCCATCCATCATATGTATAGTTAATAAGGGAGTTAGGTTACCCCACCCCCCTACAGAACAGAATATCATTCTACCAGCTGCTCCCAGCTATATTTAGCATTGCATAAGTGCCAGGAAAACTGCTCCCTCTTGGCTGTCTCCTCTGGAAATAGTAGAGTTAAATCTGTTTGGATAAAGCTTTTAACTCTCCCTTGTCCACAGCATTCAGAGCAGAAAGATTAGAGAATGAGCCTCAAAGCAGCACTGAATGTTCCTCCTTCAGTCCTGAGCTTGTACAGTTGATGAAGTCACAGCCTCTTCAATGTGAATAACCCTGGCAGTACCCCAAGACCACATATTTCACCCTCTTCATCACATTCTTAACCCCCAGACCACACAAACACATACACATACTGTTAGGGAATGGTGCATTTCTATAACATACCACTGGATCCTAAATGCTGTATTCATAAGTACACAGTTACTGGAGCTGAAATTGCTTAATAAATAGTCTTTCATTTAATATTTGTAGATTGTGTTAAATAGTTAAGTTTAATAGTTAAATGTATAATTTCACTCTGTGAGGGTTCAGCTATGGTCAAGGCTTTGTTTAATAGTTATCATATAGAAATGAATAAGTAATAGTCTGTCTGCAGAACGTTTCTCCGTACATTGTGAAACTAGATATTGTGTATGTACAACCAACAACAGCTGCATTGATAAGACAGAGGAGGATCTCAGCAGTGGGAGACAGAAGACTTTCACCTTGAAAGCTTGATAAGTGTCCAGAAGCAGCATTCACAAGAAAGACTGATTCCCACAGAAATGAGAATTAACTCTTTTTGGGATAAGCCATTACCTGCTTTCACATATAGGTTTCTGGAATTTTCTTTGTCTTACTTAACTCCACCTTTATGTTAATCAAGTTCAGTCTAATACGTCATATTACTGTATTAATATGCATGCTATTTCGTCTGTAAAGTAGTTCAGCTGTGAAACCAGACAATTGTGTGGTTTCTCTACTTCTGAGCTCCGATCCGGTGGTCCGTTGCTATTCTATTACAGGTTTTGAGACTCCGGGACTGCTGAATTGAAGGTTGAACCAGGCAACCCAAGAGGGTTGCCCCGACAACTCCAAAATTAAGTTTAATTAATTATTAGTCTCCATTTAAATCGTAATCATTTAAAATGATTTCTATTTATTGTTGTAGGTTTATATTGGCACCTAGCCAGATTTTTTGCTAAAAATGGATTCTGTTTGTTTTTTGATTTTTTTTTTATTGCAGGTTTTTGTTTATTTATTAACCTCTCCAACATTATAGTTTGAAAAAGTTGGACGTTCTAGTTGGATCTGAATTATGGAAATTGACATTGTGTCAGCTACCCGTATCCTGTTATAGTAACGGTGCATGGGAAAAAGAAAAAAGTCGTGTTTAAAATGAAAACTGTTGTATGTAAGTCAAGGAACTGGCTAGAGGCAATACAATACTGCCATCTAGTGGAGGGAATGTTTCATTAAATCGTTTCATTGTATCAATCTGCAAATTATTGATACTGTATGGAAAGAGACTTTGAGATTCAGGGTGATACAAAATACTTGTTCTAGCGGGACTGTCTGGGTGAATTCAATTAGCTAAAGTCCTGCGTGTTTCAGTCAGAGTACTCGCTGCCTTTTAGTCATCCAAACACAGCAAAATCAGATCTTAGCACCATGCGTCCTTTATTATTAATAGAATAAAATATACATTGACTACTTTTGTTCAGATGTTTTTGATATGATTGGTATACTGTTTTGTAACATTGGGGCAGATCCAGACCTAAGTGCTAGTTACGTTTCATCGCGTAGCGTAATTTCTATGCACTCCCCTAGGCACTCCCATCGCTCGTACGTACTTTGGTCGTTTTACGCTGCCCAAAACCCTACCTTAACTTTTCAAAGTGTAAGTACTGACGGACATAATGGATTCACGTACATAACGGCCTAACCCTCCCCATACTGTACAATTTAATTGCCTCCCTCCTCCTACAAATTGTAACTACAGGTGTCGTAAGGAGGAACCCGCCCCTTCATTCGTAGTTACGCTGATGGTATGTATCAGAGATACGTAGTATAACATCTGCCGCGCGCATGCGCAGTAAATAGAAATAGGCGATTTTACATCAGCAGCTAGCGTAAAATCGCTAACATACTTAGGTCTGGATCTACCCCATTATTTGTATACAATGTGAAGAATACTATGTACCGTGGAAACATATAACTTTGTAATAAATAAAATATAATAGAAATAGAATAAAATAGATTCACGTGACCTGATTGGTTATTAAACGCTGCTTAGTGGTAACAGAGGGGGTCATTCTGAGTTGGTGATCATTCTGATAAAGCATAATTGTGTTAGATTTGTGTAAAGCAGAACCTAAGACCTCCTGTGAATAGTCTTTGTGGTGGCAGCTTATTAGTAATAAGTCCTATTTGGGGTGGACAAGGGACATTAGTCATTTTAGAACAGACCAGGCAGCTGTTGTGATTAACCCCTTGTGTCCCAGATAAGGCGAAGGCCTTAGGTAAGGTCAGGGTTGTGATAAATTGGTATAAATGTAATAGAATAGATTAAATGAATGGAATCTTACACATGACGGCGAGCCCTATGGATTTATTGGTCCGACCGTACTCGTTCTCCGCTGCGCAGACATACACCCCGTCATGGTTGTAGGTGACGTATTCCAGCTCCAGCGTCAGGTTGGCCGTGAAGTCCTCTTTTAATAGCATTTCGTCTTTGAACCACATGACCCGTGACACGGGATTGCTGTCTACTACGCACAGAAAAACCACCTGGGTGCCCTCTGTGGTCTCCGTTGATGAATTAATGTCCACTATACGAGGGGCATCTGGAAGACACAGAAAGGATCACATAGGAGTTAGACATAAAACATGTATGTGTGCATGTATATCAGGAACTTAAAGTGGCCCTGAAAAAAAATCTGACGTAGTCAACATGTGGACAGGATCAACTATAGGCAGGGCTAAAAAAAAAGTAGGCGGGATTAGCACAGACTAAAGAATCTTAATAATAAAGTGAGTGGAGTTATGTATAGCCAATAATATCCAATTAAAAGTGTTATGTAAAACAGCTACAATCACTGACAGCATCCATTTCACAATACCATAGTGTTATAGTGACCTCTATACAATACAGATAGCATCCTAGTATCCACCACCCAAAACAAAGAGGATCCATCCTAGTGACCATTACCCAATACAGAGAACATTTTTGCGACTGCTACCCAATACAGAGGGCATCCTAGTGACTGCCACCCATTAAGGTCAACACCCTAGTCCTCTTTAAAGATAAAAGGGTTTACTAGGCCACTGGCCTACCAAGAAAATTCCCTGTAAGTCTAATGGGCAATCTGCCCCTTACGTAAATTCATGATATTCATAGTCGTATGCAATCTAGGCATTCGTTACCTTGTGACCAATCATAAGAGGACGGGTGTTGTATGGCTTTACCCCACTGAGATAACTACATAATGAGCACCTCTACACAACTTACATACATTGAAAAAGGGCATTGTGACAGCTTCTGCCGTTCATTTGGCCCTGGTGTAACTTGTAATAAAAACAGGCCAATCAAAACATCCAATTTTCCTCTGAATCAGTATGTGGACGCTTTTTCCCATTGCACAGGCAAATGTCTGCTACCCAATCAGAATACTTCTGCACCAAATCAGTCTTAAGAGCAATGGGCCAGATCCTAAACTACGTACGCCAACAATTTAACGCTAGCCGCTGGCGTAAAATCACCAATTACTATTTGCTGCGCATTCGCGCGGCAGATGTTACGTCACGTAAATCTTAACGTATGTAGCAGCCACGTATCAACAGCATAACTATGAACGAAGTAGCATGCCATCTATACGACACCTGTAAATACGCTTCGGAGGCGGATGAGGCATTTAAATCGTGCTTAGGCACTTACGTACAAGAAAGTCTTTACGTACATCAGTAGTTACACTTTGAAAAGTTAAGGTAGGGTTTGGAAAGTGTAAAACGGCCAAAGTACGTACGAGCGAGGGGAGTGCATAGAAAATATGCTAGCGTAAATACACTACCCCATGAAACGTAACAAGCACTTAGGGCTGGATCTACCCCAATGACACTTTCCACAAAGGGGCAGGGCTGAGTTCACAACTAGGCGTCCCCTCTTAGCCAGGTTACAGTATAGGCGTCCCCTCTATCTGTGTCCATCTCCAGACAAGTCTAAACCTGTCCCCATGCCACAAGCAAATTTTAAGAAATGTTCAGCATGATATTGGCCTTGTTGTGACAGTTAGCCTGGCTAATGATATATGGTTATAGCCCATCACGCAGTACAATCACTTGACCATAGCCCCTCTGTTAGCCGCCTCTTTGCTCTTAAGTCTGGATTGGTATGCAGAGAAAGGGGAACGCCCACTATATTATACAGTGACTAAAGCTGGCCATACACTACAACGATTATCGGTCCCAGCAGGGGGTGGGCCGATAAACGGGACGATTTCCCGCAAGGGAAATGTCTTGTTATCGGTACCATACACCTCCTCTGCTGGGACCGATAATCCTAGCAGAAGAGGGGAGGGGAGAGACAGCACTCTCTATGGCGCTGCTGCAGAGCCATGTGCAAAGCTGCTCTGACATGCTTAAAAGTATACCTTCAAAGCAGCATAGTGCATAGATCTGCAGCAGCGTCTACTGCAGGAAGTAGTACAGCTAGGGATTGGGCGAAT
>WWET01002905.1:70047-88677 GCA_011038615.1 Limnodynastes dumerilii | reverse complement strand
CCTAGCTCGGCTCATGGAGGAAATAAACAGGAGATATGTTTTTATTAGTCATCTGGTCTTTAGTCTCTCTTCATGATATCATTAATCAGCCCAATCTGCCAAGTTGGAAGCTGCTCAACGTAGAATCTGAATGGTGTTTGTGTTGTTACATTTAATCTGGATTTGTTGCTTAGTTGATAGTTCAAGTCTCTGTGATTATGTCAATTTGCTAAATAAAATGCAGTAACACACTAAGACCGGTTGCATTCCCCACATAGAATGATGGATGTCCGAAATAGGGGCATCCGAAAGTTCCTTTTCGGATGTCCCCATTTCGAATACCCCTCCATTTTAGAAATTTTGTTTCAGAATGGGTGAGTATGCCGATCGACATACTCAAAATTTTCGAAAACACCACCGCCGCCGCTACCCAGGACCCGCACCACGCACCTAACCTCTCCAGGGTTTGGGTCAGGCTGCGGGGAAGGGAGGGTTAGGGTCAGGCTGCAGGGGAGGGAGGGTTAGGGTCAGGCTGCAGGGGAGGGAGGGTTAGGGTCAGGATGCCGGAGAGGGGGGTTAGGGTCAGGCTGCAGGGAAGGGAGAATTAGGGTCAGGCTGCAGGAGATGGAGGGTTAGGGTCAGGCTGCGGGAAGGGAAGGTTAGGGTAATGGAAGGGGAAAGTTAGGGTTAGAATTAGGGGAAGGGTTGGGGTTGTTTTAAGGCTTACTTTTCGGAGCACTGTGTTTGGTGCAACCTGGATCGATTGCTATTCCTCATCAAGGCATTAGCAATCAAAAGCCCAGCCAGTTCAAAACTGGCTGGTAGAGAACGGCCCTATAGAAATAGGGCTGTTTTTTCTGGGGACCCACACCCCACCAGGACAATACAGAGAAAGGGGACATTGCCATTGGGGAACCAATTACTGTTCATTAAAATTTACCCCTAGTGGGTCAGCAGTCTCCCAAATATTTGCGGGAGAGAATGGGATAAGATGGCCAGAAAATAAAAAAGGTTTGCTTTGGCATGCTTAAGTACTGTATATCTTTCATATACAGAAACCAAAAGAGACATATAAAGCATGGCCTATTAATTTTTTCAGGAAGATCTGGGAGGGAAGAAATATTCAGGTATAAGGGTTGGGCTTAATTATGTAATTTATACAAATTGCACCATTAAGCTCCGCCCTTGCTAATCACTACTGCAATCCCTAGTGTTCAAGGGGTGGGTGGGGCTTGATGATGTTATCAAGTCCCACCCATCCTTAGTTACTCTAGAGATTACGATAGAAATTGACAGGGGGCAGGATTTGCGGAAGATTTGCCGGCTCTCCAGGGATAGCGGGAGAATTGTCCAAATTTCGGGAGTCTCCCGGATATTCTTGGAGAGTCGGAAGCCCTGCATATAAAGATTTTTGTTATTTCATAAAAACACAAAAGCTGCAATGTCATGATGATGTCACCATTGGCAACACGTTATAACTAATAACCAAATATAGAGATTTAAAAACTAAGAGGAAATCAGGTAGAAATTTACACCTGGGAAAAACCATGTTGAATTACAGGGGGGAGTCAAGTGTATTCTTTGCATACAGGGAGAATACTTTGCTTTTGCTTACTGCACATATACACTGACCAGCTTTACTATTACACTGTTATTTAGACTTGGGATAGGAAACATCACCTCTCAACACTAATACTGTTTCCAACAGATAAAATCTTACTCCCCAGCAATTCAACATGGTTTTGCCAAGGTGTAACTTTCCACCTGTTTTCCTCTTAATTCCAAACTCTGGGTGTATTTCAAAATGTATTTTTTTTTTTTTTTTTAAACTTTAGCAGTGTTCTATATTTATTATTAAAATATACTGTATAGCCTTTCTGGAGTAAACTGAATTTTCATAGGCCTAAAAAGAATACTGCCCTTAGAGAAGGCTGGAATACAACTACAAGTCATTAGGACAATTTATTTTAAACACATAAGTCTCAGCCACTCTCCATAAGGAGACTCGTGGTGGCGCCCCCTAGAGTCATACACCCTAGGCTGCAGCCTATTCGGTCTAATGGTTAATCAGGCACTACCTGTGAGGGTTTCAGCACCACCAAGATGCTTATTCTCTAGATGCTTAGGGCCTGATCCAGACCTACGCCGATGCGCAGTGCTTAGTAAAGCACAGCATATTGGCGTGCACTCTGCCTGACACTCCCCCTGTGCAAGCGTATTTTCCCTCGTTTATGCTGGCTGAAGACTACCCTAACTTCAGCCGGCCTAAGCAAGGGAAAATCCGCTCACATAGGATCGTATGCCCGCAAACCCCTCCCTCCCTTCCTCATTAAACTAACTCCCACCACTCCAGCGTTAATACGGTGCTGCTACGGACGCCCGATCAACGATCAACATCTACCCGGCGCATGCGCAGATCGGCTTTTAAGCGGATCTTACGCTGCTGCCTGGCGTCTTCGGGCATAGGTCTGGATCAGGTCCTTACTCTCTAGATGCTTCATTTAGATTCATCATTTAGTCATAACTGGCAACTGGTTCCAAAGGCCTAACGATGTGAAAACCATTATGAAGCTCCGCCCTCTACTTTATAATGTTAAGAAAAAATTGTAGCACCGAGCCATGCAAACTTTTATGAGTCTCTCAGACTTCTTAGATAGCAGAGACCCCTATGCTCCCCTGCTCCCCTAAATCAAGGTTGCTGAAATAGATTCCAATACGGGGGTGGGGCTTAATGACGCGATTTATGCAAATCCTGGACTTGCGGGAGATTTTCCTGCTCTCCCAGGATACTGGGAGAACAGCCCGAATTTCAGGAGTTTCCCAGATATTCTGAGAGAGTCAGCAACCCTTCTCTGGCCAAATGGATCAATGAAAAGGATTTTGAGTGACTAATCAGCTTAGGGTCATGTGACCTGCCAAAGCTGCAGGGGGCAAGTCTGGTCATGTGATCCCCCATCTACACCCCCCCTATACCAAAGAAAACCAACAAATGTTAATATATGCTGCTACTCCTCTGACTATACCTCTGTATGTTATCACAGTCACTGTGAATACAATGTGTCAGTCTTGTCATCTGACAAATCCCTCTCCAAAAATCTGCCCCCCACCTCATGTCCAAGCATTCTGGTGGAGATCATTAAATTGGGATGGCAGCATGGTGTTGTCGTATTCCACTGTATTATGTAGATTGGAGTCATTGAAAGAGAAAATAAACAGCTTGGAAGCACATCACACAAATATTGGTAGAAATGAAGCGTATTTTTCATTCAGGCACCATCGGATTACATAGCACTTTACAGAGAATATTTCCCATTCCCATCAGTCCCTGACGAGTGTGGATCCCGGTAGCGAACGGCAGTTCACTCCCAGCCAGTTCCAAACTCGATGAGGCATATCAAGCAATCCCTGGAGCACCGAACACGGTGTTCCGAAAATTTAGTTCCGCCCAATCCGCTCCCTAGCCCAACCCCCACAGCCTAACCCAAAGTCCCTCTCGCAGCCTAACCCTAAGTCCCCGGCAGCGGCGCTTCTGAAAGTAAATGGGTGAGTATGCGAATGGTATACTCACCCATTCATAAAAAAAATTCTGAGAGGGCTCGCATTCGAAATAGGGACAGCCGAAAAACAAATTTCAGCTGTCCCTATTTCGCAATGCGAGCTTTCGCAGTGGGGACTCGCAACAGTCACTGCCCCTTTGGAGCTACAACCAAATTTCCCTTACACAGACACACACATTACAGTTAATTTAGTCAGCAGCCAATTAACCTACCAGCGTGTTTTTGGAGTCTGTGAGGAAACCGGAGCACCAGGAGAAAACCCACACAGACACAGGGAGAACATACAAACCCCACACAGATAAGACCTAGGCCAGGAATCAAACTCATGACCTCAGCACTGGGAGTCACCGTGCTGCTCCAAGTAGTGAATGTAATCAATAATTTAGGGAGGAGAATTTATCAGAGCCTAAGTATTACACAGAGGGGAGACTTGACTCTGATATATGATCCGATTCAGAGGCGCGCGCAAGGATTTACACATCGTAGTTAGAAAGGGCCTGATCCAGACCTACGCTCACATACGAGCTAACGCTGATCGTAAGTGTAAAAATGGCAGAAAAAACACACTGCGCATGTGCATAGTGACAACTTCCGGTTGTACCAAAGACCTTTTCGTAGCGGCGATTCTGGAGTCCGTATTGTTTGCGTTTTTTCCGACAAAGGGGCGTGTTTATAGTACGAAGTTAGTACGGACGCTGGAGTTAAGGAATGTAGGCGGGGGGAGCCATTTAAATTGTACGCGCTTAGCCCGCCACGAACAGCGCGTCACTACGAAAATACGTACGAACACAGGGAAAAGTTAGGGTAGGGTTCGGCGAGCGTAATGAAAAGAAGGTAAGGGGAGTGTCGTGGGAATGAAAGTTTTTACGCTGCAGCGGTAATACGCTCCTCTCTCATTCGTAGGTCTGGATCAGGCCCAAAGAGTGGTGTCGGGCTGCGTAAGATCCAAAATTGAACACAACGGTCCCTTTGGATGGCAAGCAATTACGTCACGTAGCGTATGGACACACAGCAGTGACGTGCAATTTCGCTACATGTACAATTGCGTTCCGCAAGTGCAGGGTTGTACAGTGTAATGCTGACTGTAAATAGAGCTTCTAATTAATGCGAGAGACTGTGAATGTCACAAAATAATAGCAAAGAATATATTACAATTTTATTAAAAACATACTTATTTTATTACTGTGTGTAGTAAGGACGTGACACAGGCACAATACATCAGCAGCCATTTCTGACCCTTTGTAATGCTTTCAAAATGTCACATCCTAACACCAGTGTCTGAAAAGGTTAAAGGTTCCCGGAAGGTCACCCCCTGGACTTAGACATCACCTGGGGCTGGTGGCAATGTTCTGACAGTCATTTTCTTAAGCCTGTGTTCGGCTCTGGATTGAGGGCACTTGCATGGGCCACGTTCCTTAATGTACATTGGCTGCGTCCCTCTACCCCTTCTCTCCCTCAACATACCCCTCGGAACGCAAGCCGCCGCAGCTCGAGTTCAGCTCAGATCAGCCATAACCTTGCATAATTCAGTTCTGAGTATCCGCTGTAGCGTTGCGAGTCCCCGCTGCAAAGGCTCGCATTGTGAATTAGGGACAGCCGAAAGTTGTTTTTCGCCTGTCCCTATTTTGAATGCGAGCCCTCTCCCAAAAATTTTTTTTATGAATTGGCGAGTATGCATTCACATACTTACCCATTCACTTTCCGAAGCGCCACCACCGGGTACTTAGGGTTAGGCAGCATGGGGGGAGACTTAGGGTAAGGCTGCGGGGGGGGACTTAGGGTTAGGCTGTGGGGCTGGTATGTATTCCAAATAGGTCCAGCGCAAAACGAACTTTAGAACTTTAGAACGAAGTATGGCGATGCGAGTCTCCGCTACGAAGGTTCGCATTATGAATTAAGGACAGCCGAAATTTGTTTTTCAGCTGTCCCTATTTCGAACGAGAGACCTCTCAGAATTTCATTTTTATGAATGGGTGAGCAACAATTCGCATACTCACCCATTCACTTTCAGAAACATCGTCGCCGGGGACTTAGGGTTAGGCTGCGAGGGGGGGGACTTAGGGTTTGGATTAGGGAGCGGGTTGGGGGAAACTCACCTTTCGGAGTACCGTATTCGGTGCTCTGGGGATCGATTGCTATGCCTCATCGAGACATAAGCAATCAATATTCCGGCCAGTTCGGAACTAGCTGGGAGCGAAATAGGGCCATTCCCTATGGGGACCCACACTTGCACAGTAGAAAATCGCTCAGAGAAACGTCACCTCTGGACTGGGTCCTGTGTATTTAGAAAACTATATACTAATAAAAGGGACTAGGAATCCTATGACCTGCGCTCCCAAAGCCTGCAGCTCCCTCCTTCCCCCAGGGGATAACACCTATTCCCCTAAAATATTGGGACAAGTAATTGTCCCTATACCCAAAATAGAAATATAGTATTGGAAAGAGGATGTGAGCGCTGGTGAAAATACCTTCCTATATCCCATAAATTTTCACAACCGTACAAATAGTCTCAGAAGGAAGTCCACTGGTGCCACCTTAGTTGTTCTCCCTCATATATCCCAACAATAAACCATAAACGACTGTCTATGTTCCTGCTCACCAGTATCCTTCTTTCCTTGATACCCCTTAAGTCTGTACAGTCGCTCCTTTTGCAGTCTTTCTATGAGGATCTTCCAATACTCTTCCTATGTTCGTATATGTGCCTTATATTCGGATTTTAGGCACTATTCTCCGAAAGTCCCCTCAAATGATGAGTAATTCTTGATCTTCCTGTGCAAGCGAAGCTGCGATCATATCCCCCCTCTCCCTTCTCTGCTCCAAGCTTTACATATTTACTTCCTCTAGCCTCTCTCTGTATGTTGTGTGACACAGGCCATGGACCATTTTAGTTGCTCTTCTTTGTACAGTCTCTAATGTATTCATGTCTTTCTGGAGATATGGCCTCCAGAACTGAACACAGTATTTTAGGTGAGGTCGTGCAGCATGCGCAGTGCCAGAAAAACATTCAGGATCAGACCCCTTATGTCCCTTGCTCTGTCCTCACTAACACAGAATTCATCTCCTGAAATGCTCTGTGCTGCTGAAAACCCTGCCCCTTGCACCATATAGCTTTCTATATCACGGTCTGCTGCACTCCCCTCCTCTCATTTTGTCTCTGTCCATGTCCTCATTATCACAATGCCCATTTCCTGACACCCTCTGTGCTGCTGGGGACTCTGCTCCTGCCACTCTAGAGATCCCGGCCACACAGGTACCAGCTTACACAGCAGAGGGATTCTCAGTGACCATTGAGCCAAACATTTCTCATTGTTTACCCCAGGAATGTTTCTCGTCCGCCCAGTGGGATATTTGACAAGCCTGCGGTCTGTGTTATCGGTGACAGACCCACCACATTCACGCCGTGAGCGCAGTGCACTCCCGTTTTCATTGAGAGACGAACAATGATCTTTATGTTACAAGGGGGAAAAAAAGTCTATTGAGAACACAAAACATCAATGCGCCATTGTCTGACAGTCCGTCCTTCACTGTCCCCTTCCCCCCCATCCAGTTACCGCCTATACTGTTATTAGTTTTATCTGTACCGCAACATTTAATATTTCCTATTTATAGCAATGGTGGCCGAAACTCTCCCCCACTATCTGGTAGACTCCCGAATTTTGGGCATTTCTCAGGGTATGCCGAGAGAGCTGGCAAATTTCCCGCAGTTGCACTTCCCGCAGCGTTAACAGGATAGATGGGGCTTTATGACGCAAATTGCATCTATCCATAGTAATAGCATGAATTGAAGCTTTGGTAGTCGGGGGTGGGGCTTAAGGATGTAATTTACATAAACTGTAACATCAAGTCTCGCCCCCATACTGGCTTCTATTCAATTCCTCCAAGGGAAGAAATTAAAAGTCAGCAACCCTGATTCATATCACCCATGGCTTCCAGGAGTAAACGGAAAGGATGCAAAGTGCAGGGATCCCTGCCTACCCAAGGAATCTGAGAAACTCATTACATTTTGTTTGGTTCGGTGCTACAACTTATTTACAACATTATAAAGTAGAGCGGGGCTGCCGTCATCAAACCGTGGGACCCCACCCCCTAGATGACGTCATTGGTGATGTCATATAGGGGCAGGCCCGGGAGGGACGCTTTAACTTTCCTGCGCACTGGCCTGCTTCTGAATAGCGCTGAGCAGAAAGTATAGGCAGGCGCCCATCAGGTCCGGGCCTGGGACAATAGTCCCGCTGTCCCCCCTAATGGCGGCCCTGAAGTAGAGTTAGTCTTGGTGGCCCTGGTGTTGAGAGCCTCACAGGCAGTTCTTGATCAACCATTAGGCTGACAAGGCTGCAGCCTAGAGTGCATGGCTTTAGGGGGCGCCACCACAAGATCTGAGGCTTGTAATCTGAAATAATTAAATTGTGGCTGAATAAAAGTGTTACAATTGCTTGATGGGAGATGGAGGAAAACAAATTATAAGTTAAAGGTAAGTTAATTTATGTCCAGTATTTTGGGTCTTTAAAGTTATTAGCCTAGAGCGACCATAACTCTTAATCAGGCCTTGCTCACAGGGGCTAGCAGAGAACTTGGGATGTGGTGGGAGGAGGGGAGGGGATGTTGCTGCTGCCGCTGCTACAATCTCATTTTCAACATTGTTATAGTCGACAGTTTTATCGCGGCTATACCAGTGCGACACCTTTTAAAAAAAGAATATTTCTATATCAGAATGAGGGCAATGTTGAATGTTCTTATTTCGACAAGGTGCCCATTTCTAGGGATGGTTAGAGTTAGGGTTAGGCTGCAGAAAGGGGAGGGTTAAGGTTAGGGTTAGGGGAGAGTGAAGGTTAGGCTGCTGAACAAGGACAGTTAGGGTTAGGGGAGGGTTAAGGTTAGGCTGTAAAGAAGGGAGGGTTAAGTTTAGGGTTAAGGGAGGGTGAAGGTTAGGCTGCAAAACAAGGATAGTTATTGTTAGGAGAGGGTTAAGGTTAGACTGTAAAGAGAAGAGGGTTAAGGTTAGGGGAAAGAAAGACAGATCATCGAAGCAGTGAACTACACACAATGCAATAAATCCTAGCCCCTTACTGCAAATACAGACTGTTCCTTCTCTAATTACAGCTTACAATCTCCTATACATTATTACTTATTAGCAGCTCACATTCCATAACATGTAATATATCCGAATACATCCAGGATAGGTGCAGCAGTCTGACTCATTGCGTTGGCAGCCATATTGTCTAGAGACTGTGTGCGCTAAAACAATAGCTCCACAGGAGCCAGGCTGATGTCTAACAATAGAAATCATTATTAGAGGCAATTACCCCAATCTAACACCAATCTCTGTTATTCCGAGGAATTCTTTATTTTCGGAAGCCATAATAACAGACGTCTAAAATCACAGCTCAGAACTTGCTGCGCGATCAGAGGAACTTTTACATATATATATAGGACAAAGGAACAATAACACATTGTCTTCTGAATCTAGTTCTTAACTCATACATGGCAGATGAGGGATGCAAGTTTATTAGCCTTACCATTACGCTTGTTTGGCCTCTTTTATCCCTATACATATTCATGAAAATATTTGGACACGCATTGAATTGCATTGGAAACAGAGAGGCCTTTAAATGTTCCCATTACAATTCATTAAGGAGTGGGAGCTGTCAAACTGCTTGCTCTGTTGTCTTTGGACTACATTCAGTGTTTGAAAATATGAGGAAAATAGCTGGAAATTAACAATAGGGCAAAAATATGTTGTATTGCATTAATCAAACGTATTCTTTACATGCAGGAAGAATACTTTGCTTTTGCTTACTGCACACAGATGCTGACCAGCGTTACTATTACACCGTTATTTAGACTTGGGCTTGGACACATCACCTCTTGTCTCTAATACATTTTCAAAAGATGAAATTTGCCTCCCCTGAAATACAACATGGTTTTGTTCAGGTGAAACTTTCCTCCTGTTTTCCTCTTATTTTAAACTCTGGATCTTCTGTCTTTAGTGATTCATGCAACATACCTCCCAACATTTGGCAGGCCACCCAAACTCTGCCCTTGCTATATTCAAACTCTGCCTCCACCCAACTCCGCCCCCAGTCCCACCCAAACTCTGCCTCCACACAACTCCGCCCCCAGTCCCACCCAAACTCTGCCTCCACCCAAACTCCGCCCCCAATCCCACCCAAACTCTGCCTCCACCCAAACTCCGCCCCCAATCCCATCCAAACTCAAAATAGTATATGCCTCCACTTATCGGGACAGCAGAAAAGTCATCTGAAATCGGGACTGTCCCACTTGAATCAGCACATTTATGAGGTATGCATGCAATTAATACAGTATCTTATAGTTATCAACTCTAACTAAATATCATGGAGACTTCCCGGAGAGTTGGTGATCTCCCTGGCTCCCCGAAGTGTTTGCAATCTCCCTGATGTTGATTCAGTTCCAGAAGTCATTGCGGTATGATGACAGGGTTTAGAAACTGTGTCCTATTTCCCTGCATTGGAGGCGGCCATTTTCATGGGGCCAAGATGTAATCAAATACTGGCAGTTATCTAAGACAACACAACTTCAATATTGAAGACAGAGATCAACTAAAGCAGTAAATCAGTAAATGCTGATGTTGCCATTTTTATTGAGGAATTGTTTTCCTGGCAGTGCTAGACACCCATTGGTGGAGCTTTTCACAAGACACACCACTTTGGTGCTTCAGGGCACACCCCTTGGTGCAGAGCCTTGCTATTACTATCACAATCTTCTTGATATTGTATAAGTTGGCAAAAACTTACTATTTAGATTTAAAGTTTAAATCTTTATGTCATTAACCTAACTTTGTGATCACTCCCACTAATAGCAATACACCTGTAAAATTGATTCTTAATATTTGTAAATTTAAATTACTAGAAATAGGTGGAGATTAATTTCTAATTTTGGGGTTTATGCATTATTATTATTATTGTCCCTTATTTATATAGCACCACAAATTGTCCACAGCACTTTACAAAGAACATTACACATTCACATCAGTACCTGCCCCTATTAGAGCTACATACTAAGGTCCTAACACATACACACACACACTAGGGTTAATTTCGTCCACAGCTATGTGGACTAAACCGGAGCACCCGGAGGAAACCCACACAGACACAAGGAGAACATACAAACTCTACACAGATAAGGCCTAGCCGGGGAATCGAACTCATGACATCAGCACTGTGAGATACAAGTGCTACTCACTGAGCCACCGTGCTGCATAATTCACCAATGTCCCAAATTAGACTTAAGCAATGGGTGGGGCTTAACCAAAAGCAAACATGCTAATTTATTGCAGAGTCTGGGCAAAGTGGAGGCGGGGTTTGTTTTGTCCAGATTTTCTTTCCGTGAATGCTGGTATTTATGATTAGGTAATGAAATAAATCCAACATATAAGGTTTAAAATATATCCCATGTTCCAATCAAGAGGCAATCAGATGGGGCAATTGCAGTCATCTACCTTTTCCTTTTCAGCTAATCAGCTTGAAGGGGATGTGATTATACAAAATCCAACACCCCTGAAGACACACTAGACACGCCCTTGAGGAAACTCCATCACTATTTTAATTGTTTTTAAAAGTTCTATTTCCCAATACAACACACATAACCTTTTCTAAAGCATTCTAACAATACCGACTTAGACACTTATATAAAATAGTAAATGGAGTTAAACCAATTTACTCACATAAATTAAAGACAGAGGGCCTGATCCAGAGATCCGTCGGCGATCGGGTCGCAAATATACGCATCTAAGTGGCAGGTCGGAACAGGATACACCCACCAGAATAAACAGTCACTCCCATCGCAACCTCCGGCCGGACCTAAACTTCCACCTCCATAGACTTGCCCTAACTGGCCGCACTCACTTCCGACCCTATGTGTATTAGTTGCGTATAATTAGGTCCCTAACTCTGTAAGCGCGCCCACTTTCCATCATCTAAATGCCTCCCCCGCCCCTTTTCTATGCAATTCCTTAGGTCCGTATATTTCCGCCGCACTTAGGGTCGCATTAGCACTTTAAGAAGCTTAATAAATATATTGATTAGAACACTTCACTAGATGTCAGTGTCTAAACTTTGAGGTGGGATTTAAGTTTTCTTTTTCATTGATGTCACAGTTTCTTGTGAACCCTGATAGGTAAGATAATGATTCCACTATGAGGATGGGTATGTGGATTTTAATATTGTGACTACATCTGATTACCCATATCTGTGTGGAGTGGTCTTTGTTACATCTTAAAACATGATATTTAAATATAGTCATCCATTTAACAATCAAAGAAACAGGACAGACATCGTTTGGAATCTAGGAATTATTAGAAAGTCTACGTCACCCCAAAAAAATGATAACATCAGATCACAAGACACAAATAAGTACTTTCTCTTCAAATGCTAAACTTTCTTCTTACAATAGAGGTTTTGTGTTAAATCATATGAAAACATTCTAAATAATGTAACGGTTGCATATAAATCAGAAACTATGTAGACTTACCTAAGAAGTTTCACACTCACAAGAAATCGGTCATCAACTTTTGCTGCAGAATATCTAGGAAAAGATATCATTATCTCACTTTTGCCCTATTAGTTGCTTTTATCAAATGCACATGCAAAGGGGTATTATTTGCAGAAATTTTTCTTAACAGTTATAAAAGTTTCAAGAAAGCACAACAACCTTTTTTCCTTTTATCTCATCTATAAACATAAAAATTGTATTAAAAACATAATGAAGGATACATTGTTATCTGAAGCTATAGTGGGTTTAAACAAAAAACAAAATAGGCAGAGTATATGTGTAAAATGATTCTTTGCTCCAGCATTTTACTATACATCTAAGATCTTTTACAAGATTCACTGCCTTAAAGTCACCCTGAAAGACTTAATTGACTTCATTTAACTGGTTTATTAATTAAAACTTCTGTTTTTACAAAGAATAATCCTATAACCATCTCTGTTTATCAAATCAGAACAACCCTCCTTAACGAATAACCTCTACAAAACTAACCCATTATCAAATAAAAACAATTAGATAAATGTCTCAGACAATCATTATGAGAAAGTTAATGACATATTTGCAATTTCATTTGTCCTTCTAAACACAATACAACAATGACATCCATAAGGTGTCTAAAGTTTGTAAAAAGAATTCTAAACAAGAACTCTGGCAGTTGATGAAGCCTCAGACATAGTAATTGGTTAAATAGTTACCTACGTGAGTTTTTTGACGGATTCCAAGTGTTTTCAGTATAAATGATCTCTCAGGCAGCCTGCTCAATGCACGTCCCCTCTACAGATTATGGACACTTGTAGGGATTCTAAAAATCACTTGTTTGTAAGGTTTTCATCAGGGATCGAACCCACACGGAAATTCCTGCATGTGCAGTGCACAGCACCCTCCTTATCCCTGAGAAGTTACCAGCTGGATTGAGATGGCACAGAGCATGTTACTAAGTGTTCTGCGAGTGTCTCACTGCTTCTCTGTGTAGGTGTGAAGGTGGGAGGACAATCTGGACATTCTGGCAGCAGAGGGGATCCGAACTCATCGCATATAAGAAGGAGGTAACGCCATGGCCAGCCTCATACATGGTACAGCTGAGAGACGTGGCGTCAACATGTTAGCTCTCACTCTCCTCAAAACACCAGGGAATGTCGTAACTCTCATGGTGATTCATGCGGAGGAAATGGGTCTATTTTGCATTTCATTTTTAAAAACCAGATTTGCATTTTAGGGACGATTGGCAAACAAATGGCACAGGGACAGGGACACTTTTATATGATTGCGTATGGCTGCGTTAGGAAATTACATTTTTGACGTAAACAACTGTTAAAATCTCACAGAGATCGACACCTGTACGGTGCTGCGGAGACCTTTGTACCGCCTTATAAATAAAGTTTATAATTATTATCTATTATTATTATTATTATAAAAATAATTCTTTAGAGCTCGGGGGATGGACGTACTGGGATCGATTCAGAGGAGAGCATACATCAGCTGATTTAATACTGCGAATGCTCAGAAACAAACCACATTCAATCACGCCATTCAGTTCTGAGCGCCACTCGAGCCGCGGTGGCTTGCATTCTGAGGGGCGTGTTAAGGGAGGGACATAGTCAGTGTACAGTAAGGGGTGTGGCCAAGCAAGTGCCTCCGATCCAGAGTCGAACACAGACGTAAAAAGGTGGGGTTACACAGGGTTGCCAACTTTTAATAGCTTCCCTCCGGGAGATCCTGGGGGAAGCCATAGATGCCTGCAGGAGGCGGGGCTTAATGACGTGATTTATGCATATCAGGTCACTAAGTCCCGCCCCAATTACCCCCTTTTTAGAATTACTGGGGATTGGGGTGGGGCCTGATGACACAAATTGGGTCAAGTCCCTCCCTGACCCCAGTAAAACTAGGTAGGATACTAGTGTTGCCAGGTAGGCGGGCAGGACTTGAGGCCATATTTTTCAAGAAACCACGAACCTCGAGCCCTCTGTGGGAGATTTGCAGGCTCTACCAGGATACCGGGAGAACTGCTCGAAATTCGGGAGTCTCCCGGATATTCTGGGAGAGTCGGCAACCCTGTGTTTACATCAAAACATTTGCACCAGCCCCAGGTCATGTCTAAGTCCAGGGGCCAGATTTACTAAGCTGCAGGAATGTAAAATAAGAGATGTTGCCCATAGCAACCATTCAAATTCTAGCTGACAATTTCTAGTATGTAATAGAAAAGTAAGAGCTAGAATCTGATTGGTTGCCATTGGCAACATCTCCACTTTTTCTTTCCCGCAGCTTAGTAAATCTGGCCCCTGGACTTAGACATGACCTGGGGCTGGTGCAAATGTTTTGATGTAAACACTTCAATACATTACAAAGGGTCAGAAATGCCTGCTGATGTCTTGTGCCTGTGTCACAACATTTCTACATACAGTAAGAAGAAAAATAAATCAGCACAAAGAAATGCACGGAGAGTTAAGGTAGCCCTATGGAGGTGGAAGTCAGCTAAAATCCACATACCCTCCATCATGACCGATTCCATTAGGTACAAAATACTCTGCTTCTCAGTTTTCAACCGTCAGTTACTATGGTAACCACCTTTGTTGGAGAGACAAATAGTTTTTTAAATATCAGTTAAGTCATTTTGCCAGGTGAGTGACAGTTGGAAGCTCAGGTGCAGAGTATATTGTACCTAATGGAATGGGTCATGTTGGAGGGTCTGACATAGGATCAAGATGGCTGTATATTCTTCAAAACTATTGAAAATAGAAAGTCATTTTTGAAATAGGGCCGGACGGACCACCAACTGCATCCTGCCTCATTCAAAGCGGACTATTAACGCATTCCGTTCTGCCAAATTTCATAAAGCACAAGCACAAGACACCAACATGGGCCAATGTGCAAAACTGATCATTATATGCAATGTTGGAGTACAACCCCTTTTAATTGCAGGATGCGGATTGTCAGAGCAATCCTTCGTGGAAAAATAACGGTCTGTTTTAGGCTCAAAGGCCCTGATTCACACTTAAGAGTGAGTTAGGTGCGGACAGAACTGCACCTAACTCACTGGTGCAGCCCCTAAATCACCCCCCCCCCGTTTTTAGGTACCTTTTGGCACTTAAGAGTGTTATAGGGCTACCTTATGTTACCGTGCGTAGTTTCCTTCTTAAGAAAGAAACTACGCACGGACAATGCCTACCCCCCTACTAAACTACCCCATGTGGTCTTTAAAGACCGCACGGAGGCAATCTACATACCTAGCTGGTACGTAGACTGTGTAAATGACCTACTGCACAAGCTTCTTATGTGTGAATCAAGGCCAGAAATACTAATGATGAAGGTGCGACCATACACTCGACAGAAGCTGGGAGAAATTCATTTAAAAAAAAAATTGGGCATAAAATTGTTTGAGGCCCACGGTGTGTAGGTCACACTGTAATAGACACTTTTATATTTTCTTATTTCTTATTATGGCCATATATTGGGTGTTATTAACGCCAATCAACCGACAAACATCCATTATGCGTGATTACATCGGAGTGCAGGTACAAAATCCAGTTTGTTGAACTGTTAATAATACAACCAGAAAATGGTTGGATCCAGTTAGGATTCCCAGGGAAGTGTGAAAAAAACAAACAAAATTAGTGTCGATGAACTGGATCTATTTGCCGATCGGCCAGCAGCCATATTTTCTATTTAATCTAATAAGAAATAACATTAGGAATTGAATGGAAGGCATAGCATGCCCTCTTTAAGATTGAGACAAGAGCAACTAATTAACAGCTAATTAAGTCTTTGACCCGTCAGCGTCGCAATGATCCATTAAGGCCCTTGGCAATGGCGGCCACGTTGCCACGGCAACGGCTGGCTGTGTTTAGGTAATCTTTCCCTGATAAACAGGCCGACATATTGCCCATCCCACTCGTTTCCAATTCTGGCGAATTATGTCAACATGACTGGCGTAGAAAACATAATGAAAACATAATGGGTAATAATAATAATTAGCTGGAGGGTAAGCAAAATTGACAAAAATAGTTTGAATGCTGAACAGACGATACGCAAACAAGTCATTTCCACTGGACGAGGAATAATACGTAAGCCGTAGAAATGTAATGACCAAAACATGTCATGACAGAGGAATTTCTGTGTCCATCTCCTTAGCTTATGGAGATTTAAACTGCACTATGATATTGGGCTGTAGTTAGACGGCTGATTGGCCTGCGCGGGTCGCCAAACAAATATTTCTGTGCGTTTGTATTATAAGCTCACTCACTCGCACAGACCGCAGCCAGGGGCTAAACTACATTTTCCATTCAATCACGTGGAAAGTCGTGGAAGCAGGGAAGGCGAATGCATATCATGTAAAGGGGGGGTTTCAACATGCAAAGACAACACAGCTCTGGTTTCTGAACGTGTTACATTGTATTCCAATTGGTTAGCACGGACGCGTGCGCATGTGCAGTGAGACCCCAAATCAACTGAAACCCAAAGATTTAAGAGTGCCAAGCCAACCACCCACCACGACTATCTCATAAACATGGTAGACCGAATCCATCCCTCTGCGCCTCCCTGTCACTCCCCTCTCGTGCGTAAAAAGTGTGACTTACATAAGTCTTAAGTCACACTTGCGGATCAGCGGTCGACCACTGATCCACTTGTAAGTGAGTGAGCGCACTCACACTGTAAATTTTAAATGTTTCCCCCACCCACTTTAGCGTGCGGAGGGGAAGCCCTGCCCATTTGTACGTTAATTCCATAAGTTCCGTATGAGGGTAGTCATGTTCGTAAAACTAATGCAACATCTCAAGGGAGCATGCACCCTCCAGTCCAAACAGCCCGCTTACGCACTTTGCGTGTATTGGTATGATGTCGTTATGATGATTGACACACCCTGCGTTCGGCAAGCTGAATTCCATAGAGAAGGCATTCCGTCCTCGCACAATACAAGCAGAATAAGGGACTTACGGATGTGATGTACAGCTCATGGTCAACAAACAAAAGCGCACGCAATTGTACCCTAACGGACAGAAACGCAACTCCATCTGCGGTGGCTAAAGGGTGTGTCCTGGGAATAAGAGGAGGAGACACATGGTCAATGCACAGTAAGGGGCGTGTCCAAGGCAAGTGCCCCCAACCCAGATAAGAACACAAGGAAGTAGGAGCAGCGTACATCAAAAAATTTGCAGCAGCCCCACGTCCTGTCTAAGCCAGGGGCTGATACTCCACTATATTTCTAAGCCGCGCGTTAGAATTTCAAACCACGCGCAATACTAAAGCGTGGAAATTGCTTTGGGAGCATTGTGCTATTGTCAACTATTTCGTATACACAGTGATTAAAAAATATATTTTTGCATTTTTTTATATTAAAATCATTATTATGTATTGTTTTAGTGCATTTTCATTGCGACTGAAGTGTTCGCACTATTCATACCCTTTTCCCCCCGTATACATTACAGCGTACTATCCTGCGCTTGCGTTATGCTTACAGTCACGTAGCTGCATTTACTGTGGCTGTTTTGTGCCCATACACTAAATACGGGTGTGGGTCCCCACTAAGAACGGCCTTATTTCGATAGGGCTGTTCTCTCCCAGCCAGTCTCGGCTGTGATATGGATTGCTTTTGCCTCGATGAGGCATAACAACCGCTCACCGGAGCACCGAACACCGTGCTCCAATAGAAAAGCATAAAAACTAATCCCAACCCTTTGCCTAATTCTGACCCTAACCTTCCCTTCTCCCTAGCCTGACCCTAACCCTCCCTTCTCTATAGCCTAACCCTAAGACCCCCCTCCCCACAATGTGACCCTAACCCTCCTCTTCTATAGCCCTAACTCTCCCTTCCTAAGAGCCTAACCCTAATCCCTCCTAACACTAAAAGTCCCCGGAGAGGTTACTCACCTCTCTGGAGCTGTCAGTGGCGGGTTCTGCAAAAATGAATGGGGGAGTATGACGATAGGCACAATCACCCATTCATAAAAAAATTAAATAAAATGGCTGTTTATTCAAAATAGAGACAGCCGAAAAGGAACTTTCATCTGTCTCTATTTCTAGACAGCCCATCACAGCGGGGATTGCAACCACTAAGTAGCATGCATGCATTGCTATACAGAGGTACCGCTGCGTCTGCCTTTGGAACGCAGCCCACCTCGATTTTCCTCCCGCGTACGTGACGCACGCAATAGATTTACTAAACTGCAGAAAAAGAAAAATTGAAGATGTTCCCTACAGCAAAAAATAAAATTCTAGCTGACATTCTCTAGTATGTAATAGGAGAGTGAGAGCTAGAATCTCATTGGTTGCTATCGGCAACATCTCCACTTTTCTTCTCCCACAGCTTCTAGCCCTTAATGTTTATTTTCCACAACTTCCAACACACATTCAGTGTCAGGTTGGTGTCATTGACAAAATTCCATCCCCTGGTAAAGTCACGATTAATGCACCCTCCGACAACACCAGACTGAGCTCCAGTCATGTGAGACAAAGCTGGGACACAACTGAGAGACATATTTATAAATCAACACCGGACACATTTCTCCAGACCGTGGCGGCAGAATAGATCTTTACACTGGCTGGGATTCCTGACATTCCGCCTTGGCATTCC
>WWET01002905.1:56971-70017 GCA_011038615.1 Limnodynastes dumerilii | reverse complement strand
CACGTTACACCTACATGCATGGAACAGGGCACAAAAGATCTGTGTATTGTGTGGGTGAGATTATGCTGCTCCAGGGTGCTATAGGAGGCTGCCTCGTATCAGCCAGGATGGGTTAACCCAGAGGAAAGGTCAGGGTTGTGATGAAAGCTGAAGTCCCTCTAGCACAGTGCACTTTGTGGCGGTATCCTGGGGCCCTCTGATGTCCCTCTGAAGGCCACACTGGGTTTACACCTCTAGTAATGAGTTCAAACAAAACATTTACGGCCAGATTTACTAATCTGCGGGTTTGGAAAAGCGGAAATGTTTGTTGCCCATAACAACCAATCAGATTTGAGCTGACATTCTCTAGTATGTAAAAAGAAAGTGAGAGCTATAATCTGATTGGTTGCTATGGGCAACAACTCCATTTTTCCAAACCCGCAGCTTAGTAAATCCTTAATCATAGAAAAAGTAAACTATACGTAATATCGCATGGACCGAATCCAGGAGTCCGTCTCACATGGCATTCCGAATGCGCATAGCTGTGACGCATCAGAACATAGTAGGAACGATGCTGCATTCTGTGCTGTGATGGTCTCTGACGGCGCTATGTAAATCGTACCTAGACTTTACATATGATTCTCAACTACACAACAGTCCAATGTTATGTGGGGGTTTGTGCGGTATATTTAAGGTAGGATTCTTAGCTCGTAAATGCCAGTACAATTAAATGAACATTAGGATTGCGCACAAATTAAGTCCATTCTGTACGGTAGGACTTATGCATGTCTGTGCCGATGAAATTAAAGATCCAGCCCATAAGGAAAATAAAAGGACCCAGTGCCTACTAACGAAGCTCGAACTCTATGTAATCAGGGACCTGGGGAAGGAGCAAGGAGCTTTCCCTAGAGCGTTCGAGCTAACCAACGCTGTCAACGCCTTCTGAAAAGAGGACCGGAATCAGGCTTACAAAAAGGAGGCACAAGGGAATCAGAGGTCTAGACCCATCCCAGAGCGACTTTAGTGCTCCCAACATCATTTTAATAGTTTTTTTTCTAAGATTTGACATAAAAACATAGAAAGTGAGGGCAGATAAGAGCCATGCGGCCCATCTAGTTTTTTTTTTGTTTTTTTTAGAAACAAAGTGGAAACAAAGGCTTGCAGATTGAAGTCTCCATATTTTGTTTACGGGAAATGGCTTTATCCCATATATTTAACATAATTGTACTATGAATAGCACAAGCAGATGTTATGTGACAACATTAGTCATGATGTAACGCAAGCTGCAAGGCTTTCTAAACATGCATATAGCAGAGAATATAAATGTAATTAATTGCCTGTGTTTTGGATTTTACCAACAAACTACTTCAAAATTACGTAAATCTCAAAATCAGGCTCATAGGGAATACAACACATTAACATAAGGCTGGTCAGAAAACCTGCAGGGGAGGAGAATTTAAACTGTGCAAGCGGAATTAGAGTTGCATCATGGTTTATTTAGGTTTTTGTTGGTTTTTTTGGATTTGTTTTTTGCTGTTACTTTTAAACTTTGGATAAGCCCGAGGTAGTGATAGTAATATTCTCACCACTAGATGGCAGCAGAGGAGATGAATTGAGCAGCAGTCATAACTTACCCTTTTCACTATCACTATTAGTTGCTCCATATAGTATACTACATTTTGCAATATTAATATATTATACTGTTATAATACAGTAACCTTGTTTTCTACACTTAGTGGGGAATTAGCTGTTAGGGAATTAAGTAAATTAACATCAGTAAGAAATTAAGAGTTTATTCTGACTGAAACAACCAATCTCTTCCTGTATTTTCTAGTTAATTATTTCTATGACATATTTGCACAGTCATAGATAACATTTGAACAAATTCTACTGGTCATAGGTGCAACACAGTCCTGACTACACTGTATTTAGTCATTGGAGCACATGCAGCAAATAGCATAGAGGAGGTATAACCATAGAAACCAGGTTATAACTAGCAATATTCCAGGGCTGTATAAGATATAAGACTCTGACTGGATGTGGTAAATTAGCTGGTGTTTGTATGCTATTATGTTATTTCATACCCTCCAACATGACCCATTCCATTAGGTACAAAATACTCTGCTCCTCAGTTTCCAACTGTCAGTTGCTATAGTAACCCACCTTTGTTGAAGACAAATATTTTTTTTTAAATATCAGTTAAGTAATTTAACCAGATGATTGACAGTTGAAAGCTCAGATGTGGAGTATATTGTACCTAATGGAATGGGTCATGTTGGAGGGTCTGTATTTCCTTGTTTGCGTTAGTTACAAGAATAAGCCTCAGTGTATAAACTTTCCTATTACTGGTATACACCGTACTTGCATTATAGGGGAATGTCGGACTTGTTTTGCATTAATAATAATAATAAAGATTAAATAATTCCATGGAACTGGTACATAAAATGAAGAAATGTGAGAGTTTTCCACAGGGTTGCCGACTGGATTATCCGGGAGACTCCCGAAATCTCAGGAAAGCCTGCAAATCGCCCGCAGATTATTCCTAGTGTTACTAGGGGCAGGGAGGGACTTGATGATGTAATTTGCAGCACGGTGGCTCAGTGAGTAGCACTTGTGTCTCACAGCGTTGAGGTTATGAGTTCGATTCCTGGACTAGACCTTATCTGTGTGGAGTTTGTATGTTCTCCCCTTGTCTGCGTGGGTTTACTCTAACACTCAAAAAAACATGCTGGTAGGTTAATTGGCTGCTGAATAAATTAGCCCTAATGTGTGTGTTAGGGAACATCAAATGTAGCTCCAATGGGACAGGGACTGATGTAAAACTTAAATATTCTCTGTAAAGCGCTATGTCATCTGATAGCACTATATAAATACGGTGGGGAGCTGCACCTTTTACCCAGTGCTGACATGTGTCATATTTGCTTGATTAATGTCTTCCTTACTGAAAGATCTGGTGAATTAACAACAAAACACGCAGGTCACATGTCACGATGTGCCATGACGGCAATTAATAAGCATTGCTTTGTAAAACAACTCAGCGCCAGGGCCATATGTTGCTGGCAGCCATTCAGGGCTCAGAAAGTTGTTTATTCCACGAGTAATAAAATCCTTCCTTTATCTCAGAAGGTGCAGAAATATCAGATAATCATGTAAATGAAACATGGAAAGTGACGGCAGATAAGAGTCACACGGCTCATCCTGTCTGTCCAATTCTATTTTAAAACTATACTGACCCTAGATCCTATGTAATATCCCAGTTTTAGATTTCGGATATCCTTATATTTATCCCAAGCAAGTTTACATTGTTATAATGTGTTAGCCTCAACCACTTCAGATGGGAGGCTATTCCACTTATCTATCACCCTTTTAGTGAATTGATTTTCTCACACATTGGACGGGATCCAGACCTGGGTATGATAGGGGACTTACGTACAACACACTTACGCCCATATAAACGATCCAGTATTCTGCATGCACAGTGGTGGGACAGAATACTTAAATCTTAAATCTCCGCCACACATAGGAGAGAAGAGGAAGAAGGAGGTACGAAATCCTCTACATTAGCTCCCGTTATGGTAGGCTAGGGTATCTCCACTCATACATTGTCAGACTGTTGTCAAGTGTATGACTGTTGATCAAGTGACATTCTAACTCGCATACCAACTGCATGGGAAGTGCTTTATTATAAGAAATCAATTTATCACAATTCAGAACAAACAAAGAGCTTTATTCAGAGGCGAACTAGCGAGTTGTGGGCCCAGGTGCAAAAAATATGCTTTGGCCCCGATAATATCCCAGGTAGCCCACTGGGAAGCTTCGGCGGTGAAGTGATGATGGCTGTGGGCCCTTGAATCAGCAAGGGCCCTGATGCCGTTGCACCTGTTGCACCAATGGTAGTTCTGCCCCTGGCTTTATTAAAGGAGAGTCTGCAATCCTGTGGAATATCCGAGAGACTCCCAACAATTTGGCAAGTTCTCCCGATATCCCGGGAGAGCCGGTAAATCTCCTGCATGTACTGACCCCCTGTCTCTTATTATAGTAATCCTTAGTGTTACTAGGGAACACTGGGGTTTACAGGAATGATTGACAGGGGGTGGTGCTTAATGCCACAATTTGCATAAGTCACGCCATTAAGCCCCCATCCCCAGACTGGAATCTATTTCTTTCCTCCAAGATCTCCCGGACAAAGAAATAGTGGGCAATCCTGCTTTATTATGTATGGTATATAGTCTACAGGCCTCCTAATAAAGCTCTTTATTCCTCCTTATTTTTGCTAAAGTTATTGGGGTATTTTTAACACAAAATTTTGTTACAGGAAGGAGGGGGGGAGAGAGGCAAACTTGGCCTTGACACTCAGATAAGGATCAGGACCATACTGGGAGAGACTGCCCTATCAACATCTGTCACTATTTAATATAAAGAAAATTTTCTATCATGCACTGATTTTGCAATAAGGTAAATGTTTAAGGTGAGTGTAGGATTGAGTAGAGTAGATGTATGAAAGGGGAATAAGTCACGTTTGCAAATATAGCCGCATT
Organism: Limnodynastes dumerilii; assembly: GCA_011038615.1. NCBI lineage: Eukaryota > Metazoa > Chordata > Amphibia > Anura > Limnodynastidae > Limnodynastes > Limnodynastes dumerilii. The sequence goes on along the minus strand of WWET01002905.1, from coordinate 65,500 downwards.
AGGATGAAAATCACTTCATGGGGCCAGATTTACTAAGCTGCAGGTTTGGAAAAGTGGAGATGTTGCCCATAGCAACCAATTAGATTGTAGCTGACATTCTTTATTATGTAATAGGAAAGTGAGAGCTAGAGTCTGATTGGTTGCCATGGGCAACATCTCCACATTTCTAAACCCACAGCTTAGTAAATCTGGCCCCATGTTAGCTTATAGGGAAACTATTGTGAAAAGATAACCTTATTTGATTTTTTGTTTTTTTAACTTCCTTGTTAGGTTGCTCATGCTTTAAATTATTTCACTAATATCGGCAACTAATCGCTACTTTATTGCTGTGTTGCAGTTTTGGGAACTGTTATGGGCCCCTGGCCCCTCCTTCCTTTCTATTGTGTTAAAGTTGAAATAATGTGAGGGTATAAAATAACGTAATAATAAATATGATTGTAAAATATAAATGTATATATTCAGAAACTAAAGGCCATATGTAAGCTATACAGGCTTGGGGGAAGAACATTGCAAGTTTCATTCAAGAGAGTTGGTTGGCTCTTTAATCCACACAAGGGAGAATCAGGGTGAGAAAGTGCAGGTAGACTCTGGTCTGTTGTTAAAATCTGACGAGATTGTTGTAAACTATATTTATCTCTGATAACTAGTAGGTATAACGATTGCCATCGTGTCAGATCAAGAAGAGACGTGTCCAGGAATGCTAAATATTTTGCTGATATGCACAGGACAGAGATGTATCTGAGGGAAATCTATTTTAGAACCACTTAAACAACTAAAGGAGTTGATTGTGATTAAAACTATAACATGCTAAAACTGCATTTACTGCCACCATCCAGATTTAATATAAGGTACCTCTTGGCACTTAAAGCAATTTTGGTAGCTGCTATTAATGCAATTTTAAAGGCAATGCATAGCTCCCAACAAACCCCACCATAGTACCGGCCAAACTCCACCCAGTTCCGCCCACAAATGTTCATATTTGGTCAGACCTCCGCCCATATCTCATTAACCCCACCCATTGTGCAGGCCACAAATCGGGACAGTCCTACGGAAATAGGGACAGTTGGGAGGTAGGTTCAAAGAGGTGCTAGTTACACAGTACACAATGATCGGGGCAATAAGCTGAAGATTGGCTGATCAGACAGTACATGCCTACGACTGATTGGTTAAAAGAAAAGGGGCCTGATTTACTAAGTTGTGGGTTTAGAAAAGTGGAGATGTTGCCAATAGCAACCAATCAGATTCTAGCTCATTTTCTTTTTACATACTACAGAATGTCAGCTAAAATCTGATTGGTTGCTAGGGGCAACATCTCCACTTTTCAAAACCTGCAGGTTAGTAAATCTGGCCCAAAGGATCCTAAAATGGTCTGACTGCACAATTCGACCGCCAATTTGCCAATCTTATGAGGACAGACTCAAGGAAAAAATGTTTCAACGCTCAGGACATTGGAGTGAATTGGGGGACATTGTATAAGTGACATTTGAGTGGCCATACCTCTTCCCTACATGGCTGTCTTGGGATAAATATATTAAAAGGCATATTTTGATTGTATGTAAATACAATCTACGGCGCTTAAGCTGCATTTACGTTTGTGCTCAGATCTAGATCAGGCCTTCAGGGAGAGGTGACCAGCAAGGTCGGATTGAGGACCATGTGGGCCTGGGGATGAAAATGATCACAGGCCCCCACTATATAGTATTCTTTGCAGGAGTTCATCCTTATTCACTGCAGTGGGTGGCCTAGGGATCTGCAGTGTGTGGCGGCTGTAGTTCCATTAGCCCCATTGTTAATCTGGCCCTGGTGACCAGTATGAATTAAACTGTAAAAGACCATTCATAGAACACTACAACATGGCCGCTCACTCAACCTCCAACTCCAACACGCTTTGGCTTGCAGATCATTTAACCACAATGGTTTCAGGGTTTACTGATGAAATCCATACCTCCCAACATTTTGGAGCACGAAAACGAGACAAAAAAGCTCCGCCTCTGTCGTCTGTCCCACTTAATCTCCTCCTCCGTCTTGACCAAGCTCCACCCCCATTGGCATGCCACACGAGCCCAATATTAAAAGAGTTATTAAAATAAAAACTGAAAAAAACCCTGCCTCCATTGTAGCCCACTTATCAGGACAAACTGGAAGGCAGTCGGAATAGCGGGATAGTCACCCAAAATCATGACTGTCCCACTTGTGAGGTAAGGAAATCTGGGAATTTTTTTGTTTTTGTTTCAGCGAGAAGTGGAACGAGACGTCTGGAGGATTATTCATCTAAGAGATGACAGGCTAGTGTGTGCATAGTTTATAGCTGGGAGCACACAGTCTTGGAACGTCACCTAATTCTCTGAAACAATAAAAAGACAGTTTCACTTTCAGGTGAGTAAATGTTTTGCCCGAGAGTAGACTCGTCTCATACCCAGAGCAGCACGTAAACGCTCCCTGTGAGGTCATCACATCCGCAGCAAAGATAGCTGACCAATGACAGAGGCTTAAAGTGGCAGCAAACAGGCGCATAGGCTAGCCTCTGCACTCTGGGTGTGTAACTACAGCTACAGCTCCCAGCATGCTTTGTCATTATAGGCATTGTGGACAGCTAATAAAGCACATTGTAGTTTCACAACACCTGGGGCCAGATTAAGCTGCAGGAAAGGAAAAGTGGAGATGTTGCCTATAGCAACCAATCAGATTCTAGCTCACGTTTTCTAACATGTAATAGAAAAGTTTCCCGCAGCTTAGTAAATCTGGCCCCTGGAGTACAGGTTACCTACACACGGTATACAAAGGTAGAATAGTCCTGATTTTCAGCAGCAAATACTGTAATCCAGGCCTGGCCAACCTGTGGTTCTCCAGGTGTTTTGAAACTACAAGCCCCTGCATGCTTTGTCAGGTATCAGCTATGTCCATATAATCAAAGCATGCTGGGAATTGTAGTTTTACAACACCTGGAGAGCCACAGATTGACCAAGCTTGCTGTAGCATTTTACTAACTTTTTTCACCTTATTCCCATGGCAGCCACCACTTCCTGTCATGACCGGTTTACCTGGTTGCATAAATGTGTAGTTTACCTGTTAAACTGGTACAACAAACACATATGATGTCCCCACTAGGGCTAATTCTCAGTTGTGTGTATGTAGCGTTTTGTCTCCACATTTTTGTACCACACATGACTGGGAAATAGGCAGATAAGCGAAAATCTCTGCCGTGCGCAACATAAAAGCAGGCCCTCCAACATGACCCATTCCACCTGGTACACAATACTCCGCTCCTGAGCTTCCAACTGTCACTCATCTGGTTTTAATGAACTATCTGATGTTTGGACAACATTTTCTGCTTCAACACAGATTGTTACCATAGTAAATGGTTGTTGGAAGCTAAGGAGCAGAGTAATTTTGTAGTGGAATGGGTCATGTTGGAGGATGAGTTGTGACCAAAGGTACCTTCTAACAGTGCAAATAAGGCTTAGTGCTACATTTCCTAAGCTGCGGGAAAGGAAAAGAAGAGATGTTGCCCATAGCAACCAATCAGATTCTAGCTCTCACCTTCCTATTACATACTAAAGAATGTCAACTAGAATCTAATTGGTTGCTGTGGGCAACGTCTGCAATTTTCCTTTTCTGCAGCTTAGTAAATCTTTCCCTTAGAACCAAACAACCACTTTTATCTTTATAAGATGAGGGAGACAATAAAAGCCAATGTTTAAATGGCAGCTCATGGGAACGTTAGTACATAGTCCTCACTGACTGCTGCTCAGTATTACATATCAAGTCAAACTAAATAGAGCACAAAATGCTTTACTTGTGTCCACAGACACAAACCCACCTCAGATATAACACACAGCTTATTATACACAACCACAAACATCTCCAAACTAATACAATGCAGATAACATGGATTCAGCCATTGTCCAATCAGCACAGGAGAATAATTTTGCTTTGTTCTCCAAATATTCAGGGTTTGACATTGAATACTGATGGGGTAACCACAGCTAAGTAGCAGATAGATTTGCTAAACTTTTACTATGGAGCTGTTTCCCCTAGCAACCAATTGGATTATTGCTATAATTTATCTAATACACTATAAAGTGATAACTAGAACCTGACTGGTTGCTATAGGCAACACCTCTATTGTTACATTTGACAATTTTCAGTATCTACCACTTATTTTAATTTCCCATATCAAATTAGGGGCTGATTCAAAGTTTTTTAAAAAAAAAAGCAACTTTTTTTCAAGCCCTGATTCAGAGTTTCAAAATAAGAGAGGAAAGTTACTCCTGGGCAAAACCATGTTGATTTCAGGGGGAGTCATATTTCATCTTTTGCAAACAGAATTAAGGTTTCCCAAGTCCAAGTCCAAATAACAGTGTAAAAGTAAAGCTGATCAGTATCTGTGTGCAATAAATTAAAGAAAAGTATACTCCCTGCATGTATAGATTAAAATGAATTTGACTCCCCCTAAAATCAACATGGTTTTGCCTAGGTGTAACGTTCCCCTCCTATTGTCAAGCTCTGAATTAGGGTCATTATTATCAGAGTAAATTCAACTGATTCCAATGTCTCAGTGCTTTTTATTGAACATTTATATTTATTCAATACTAAAACTTTTACTTCAATACAATTCTTTCACCAGGTTCAATAATATTACTCTGTTAGGATATATAATTATATATANATATAAAATAATTAATCAGTACTCACTATTATAAATTATTCTAGATATGAAAAAATAAAGCCACATGACCTACATAATATTAAATACTAAATAATATTTTTTTCAAAAGAAGTAACAACATTCAAAAATATAACAATAAAAATAAAAATTTGTTGATAAACAGCAAACCCAAACATTTACTTTCCAAATATGCTTGATAGTATAATATGCTGTATTTATGTTATACACTAGCAGTAGCATAACACAGCCTCCTCTCTTTCCAATGTCAAATAACTCTAAACAACTGATTCAGAATCAAGAGCAACATTGTGTTGCAAAAGTGATGGTTGCAAATTAATATCTTTATTTTACACTACAAGTTGAGCAAAGAAACTTAATCTCTCAACCCTAATCTGCACATTTTAAATTTGCAAACTTGTTTTCTCCTGTGCATTTTGCATTGGTTTCTCATAACATTGGATCAGCAAATAATCATTTACCAACAACACAAACATAAGCAAAAAAGAAATAAATAAAAAGTATTAAACTTTATTCTTCAAAGTTGTGGTTTTTATAAGAGGAGTACTCACCAGTAGTCAGTCAGGGATACTTGCCATATCTTCTCCCAGCAATGTTGTGCTGATGCCCCTGTCATTCCTGACTTACACACCACAACAGTACCAAGTGCTACCACCCTCTGCGAGAAACAAAGAACAAACAGCCACTAAACGGTGAGGACTGTCCCAGCGCTCCAAGCCTCTGTGTCCCTCACAAGCACAGCTTTGTTGCGGATGATATGCGTTCCTTTAAACCTCTGTTTTTCTCAGGGGGATAAGCCTGGGCAGAAGAAGATGGCTTCAATCAGATGAACACAGAGAAAGGGGGGGGAATATGAATACAACATTATGTCATTTTGGTGTCCAGTACCAAGTGTAAGGATGTTTATAAAAAGAGAAAAAAAAGTATATGTGTGTGTGTGTGTGTGTGTGTGTTTCTATATAGATATTAGCAAGATTGAGGGTTGTTTTGCCATCTCCCAGGGCAACCAAATAACAGCGGACAGTAGCACAGATTGGATGCACAAAAAGTCATAGGGGCTGATCCAGATTTTTAGGGTAAGGACAAAATAGGGGCAAGTGTAGATAGGTGAAACCCATGTTACACTATGAGGGGTGCAAATGATTTTTAATAACTTTTTTCATGCAGGGAAAATAATTTACTTTTGGACATAGAACCTTAATAGTAAATAACTTTGGGCCGGATTTAGAGGTCTGTCCGCATAAGCATCAGATACAAATACGATACAAATATCTGTCCAACAGAGTGGCCCATCCCCCTTCGTAAGGTGGGCAGGGGGTATTTACATTTTACAGTACAGGTGGGTTTAAGTATTTCCGTTGGGATCAGTGGTTACGGTGCGGCAATCAGCACATTAGCACTCTACTTAAGTTAGGGTTATGGCAGGGGATGGGGTACCATACGTTCGGCAGCTAATAACTTTCGTATGTGAGTGGAAAGGCCATTCCCCCTAAGTTATCCTGTCTGCACGTACTTTTTAACGGTTAATGTCTTACAGGAAGAACAGCCCACCAAGCATATAGAGTAAGCTCAGAGGCCTGGCCTGCCCCAAGAATAGAACCGCAGGATATACGGATTCAGCTTCTGTTTTTCCAGTGTTCATCCCTGTGTAGCCCAGTGTTCTGGGCATGTAGAGTGACTTCAATACCGCTGATGCACACAGCTTGCGCAAATTAGCTGTTGTATGCTTTAGCTAATGCTATTATAATTAACGCTTATTTATATAGCGCCGCTAATTGTTTGCAGTGCTTTACAGAGAACATTAGACATTCACATCAGTCCCTACTCCTAATGGAGCTATCTATTAAGGTCCCTAACACACACATACTACGGTTAATTAAGTCAGCAGCCAGTTATCCTACCAGTATGCTTTTGGCATGTTGCAGAAAACCAGAGCACCCGGAGAAAACCTACACAGACATAGGGCCGGATCCAGACCTATGGGCGACGAGATGGTTACGGCCGGCAGCGTAGTGGGGAGTACACGCTCCGGGCACTACCCGCTGTCGGTAGTAAATCTGGACACTTACGTGTCCAGATTCCTAACCTAGCTGTTACGATCAGGTTTGCGGCCTTACGGCCACAACGCTGATCGTAACAGTGCTTCCCCCGCCCCAACCCCTAATTAGCATATCTATCTCCGCCTTTTTGGTGGAGATACGACATGCGTACTGGGGGTGACGTATGGCATCGTAAGAATGCATGCGCACAACCTTCAGAACGGGAATTACGTACGACATGTACGTAATTCCCCTGGCGGTCGTTGTTTAGGATCCGGCCCATAGGGAGAACATACAAACTCCATACCGATAAGGCCTAGTCTGGGATTCGAATTCATGACCCCAGCGCTGTGAGGCCCAAGTGTAACTCACTGAATCACCGTGCTGCCCTTAATGCCTGCGGTGCAGTCCCCAAATCTTCTGTTTCCCTCCTGAGCTCTTCAACTTCTCCAAATCCACTCTGGATGACATCCTGACCATCATCTGCACTTGGTTCAGCTTCACACAATCCGCCCCGTGTGGTAAAAACTAGTGCTTAACGTACCTTTTGGCCTACTATACCGTGTCTAATTCTGAGGGGCTTTGGGTTCGTATCTGTGGATTAGGAATTTAGGGATTAGGAATTTCCTGAACTACATTACCTCCCTGTTACTCACCGTTACTTGCCATCTAAATCAAGTCACCATTGGGAGCAGTGGTTCAGAATCAAAGTCCAATAAGGCAAATAATGAAAGTCCCAATAATCTGAGCAGCGCACAGTCCTAATTTGGTGGGGTTCTGCGATGTACAATGGTCTTAATTTTGAAAGACCATCGTATTACGGCGGTGCTGTGACTAAGATGCCGGGAATGAAAAAATGGAGATGCTGCCCATAGCAATCAATCCGATTCTAGCTGACATTTTCTAGTATGTAATAGGAAAGTGTAAACTAGAATCGGATTGGTTGCTATGGGCAACATCTCCACTTTTCCTTTCCCACAGCTTAGTAAATCTAGCCCCTGAAGTCATGAAGAGTCATCCGCCAAAAGATAAGTGTTTTTACGTAACCCTACCCTTAATTATTTCCTTACCCTAACCCTCCCTTTCCCGCAGCCTAACCCTAACCTTCCCCTTCTTCAGCCCTAACCATAACCTTCCATGCCCTGCAACCTAACCCTTACTCTCCATGCCCTGCAGCCTAACTAGCCTAGCCCAATCCTAACCCTAGCCTTCCCCCTTAGGGCCTAACCTTAACCTTAGCCTGTCGCAGCCTAACCCTAATCTACCTGTCACAGCCTCTCACCATTGGGAAATAGGTTCCCATTCCCAATAGCGATTTTCTATTTTCAGGGCTGTTTGAACAATGATAAAGCCGCCATTCATGTTCAAAATACAGCCACTTGGACCAGGAAGCGCATCCTGTAATTCATTAAACCTGCACATATTCCTGGGATGTACCCAACACTACTCCCTCTATGCCTGCCCATGTTGCCTTAGTAAGTAATACAGTGAGAGAAGTAATGTGCCATTTGCAGGGTGAATAGAAGCGTTTATCATCGCAGGACATGGTATAAGTCTCTCTCTACACAGTTATGGATCTGCAGCAGGTTAGCCTGTCCTAGCTGTGTCTGTCACTGCTGGGGTACCAGCGGTGGCATGCGTTTCACCTAAACAAAGGATCAGATTATTATTCTTTGCCATGAGTCATAAACATTACTCATTGTTAGGGACATCATCAATGGACTATATGATCACAGTTGGCCACAACAATGATCCATTGTTTTCTCTGTGATACAGTAATTTACTCCTCTAGATGAGACCTGT
>WWET01002905.1:35180-51619 GCA_011038615.1 Limnodynastes dumerilii | reverse complement strand
CACACACACACAAATACAAAAATGCCTGGCACTCTTGCAATTACCCAATAACAAACCAAAACATTCTATCTTTAAAATAAAAATCAGAGAATCAGTTACATACATCTGCAGATATATGATAAGCTACTTACAACCTTCTCTTCTCTTATGTAGGGGAAAAGATTCCCTGGATGATTAAGCCTTGAAGAAGACCTGTCATAGGTGGAAACGCATAGAGTAATAAAACTACTCCCAGCACCCTACACTGCTCATCTAGCCTCACACAAAAAACATCTTTTCCAGGTGATAGTGAGACTTTTGCTGTATGTATTTGGGTGATTTATCACACAAAACGTCTACTGGTATTTGTAAGAATGTCTTTTAATAAAGTGAGTGCTTGTATCTTGCATCTCAACCTTGCTTTTTAAATAAATGATTTTGCATCAACAAAAGGTGTATGTTGTCTCTTTATCTTTGCATACTCCATGATGAATTTCTCCACATATGGGACCGTATTCAGAGATCCGTTTCAAGATCGGGCCGCAATTATACGCACGTGCGTATTTTTACGTTGCATATCCGGACATATGTATCCACGTGCGATCCGCAGGTCTGTCCGTGAGGCACTTCCGCGTGTATATTCAACGTCAATTGCGTAAATAAAGTTACTACGCATGTGCAGTTCAAACGTACTTAAAAATACGCATGGGACTCGCCGGAAAAACGGATCTCTGAATACGGTCCATGAAGCGGAGAAAGGGGGCTTTTTAACGGAGGGCGGAAAAATCTTTCACCAGTCTCATTGCACGGACTACGAAGGAACTGACATAAGCAGAGCGGCGCTCTAATCTCTATCGGAGCACCGATATCAGGCGGCACATCTTAATACCAGAAGCGTGAGTAACAATCTTTTACTATAATCACTCAACAGATGCTCTGGACATTAAATGAATATTTCTAAGTGGCAATTTTACTGTGTGAATACTGAAAATCACTGTTGATGTTCATTTTGCCTGTTTTACCCTCCCTTTTTTTTTATCCGTATAACTTTATCACAATTTAAATGCATTGGGCCTGATCCAACGACAAGCAATTTACGCACGCAGCATGTGTAAATCTGGCTGTGGGAACGCACTGCGCATGCGCACAGCAGATGTTACTCATCGTAACTATGATCATATGAAACTTGTATATAACTCCGTACGATAGGGCATGCCATCCCTAGAGTATGGGCTGGGTTAGACACTTACGTACAAGGAATTTTGTATGACCAGAGACATGCAAGGAAATGTTAAGGCAGGTTCTGAACACATAAATCAGTTAAGTTGCATACGTGAGAGGGGAGTGCCAGGGGAAGAGCATTATACTTAGTAGTGTAACTTACTTGTGTACGTAAAACGACCTTAAGTCTGGATCAGGCCCAATGTGTAATATGGTACTGAAAAGCAGCAGGAACCTCATAGTCTGGTGCATGATATATACCTTTTTACATTCTTTTTCTCAGGTATATACAGGTATATGAAAAAGGTGACATTGGACAGGTATATGAAGCAGGTGACATAGGATAAGTATATACAGGTGTATGAAGCAGTTAACAAAGGATAGCTTTATACAGGTATATGATTCAGGTGACAGGATAAGTTTACATAGGTATACTGAGCAGGTGACATAAGATTAGTATATACGGGTATATAAAAGCAGGTGACAAGAGATAGCTACATAGAGGTATATGATTCAGATAACATAGGATAGGTAACTACAGGTACATGATTCATGTGATAGGATATGGATATGAAGTAATATGAAGTAAGAGACTTAGGATTTGCTAGGTATATGGAGGTATATGAGCCAGGCAGGTAACAAAGGATAGGTATATGACATTTAAAAGGTATATACAGCTATATGATGAGTATATACAGACATATAATGATAATCTACAGTAGGTGACACGGAACATGAAGGCATATGAAACAAGTGACATAGGACACGTATATGATCCAGGTGATGTTTGATAGGTATATGATCCAGGACCAGGTGACACATGACATGGTTTATAATCTAGGTGCCTTTTGCTAGGTATTGTATATGGAAGCATATGAAGCAAGTGACATAGGAGAGGTATATTAGGTTCAGGTGACATAGGACAGGTATATTAGGTTCAGGTGACACAGGACAGATATACACCAGATGACACAGGAAAGGTAAATATTGGTTTATGAAGCTGTGACATAGAGCATGTATATACTGGTATAGGAAGAAGTGACATAGGACAGGTATATACAGATAGATAATGATAGGTGACATAGGATATGGAGGCATATGAAGCAAGTAACATAACAGGTATATGATCCAGGTGACACAGGATAGGTGTATATCAGGTCCAGGTGATATAGGACAGGTATTACAGGTATATGGATCAGATGACATAGGACAGGTATATATCAGGTAAACGTGACATGGAGGTATATGAAACAGGTCACATAGGGCAGGTATATGGAGGTCTATGATCCAGGTGATAAAGGACAAGTATATAGTATGTGAAGGTATATACAGGCATATGAAGCAGGTAACACAGGACATGGAGGTATATGAGCCAGGTGACATAGGATAGGTGTATACTGGGTCCAGGTGACATATGACAGGTATATGAAGCAGGTGACACAGGAAATGGAGGTATAGGGGACAGGTGACATAGTTCAGGTATATACAGGTATATGAAGCAGGTGACACAGGACATGGAAGAACATGATCCAGGTGATATAGGACAGGTATATGGTATATACGTATATGGAGGTATACAGATATATGAAGCAGGTGACACAGGACATAGAGGTATAGAGGACAGGTATATAGAGGTATATACAGGTATATGAAGCAGGTGACACAGGAGGTATAAGGCACAAGGCAGCTGGGGGTGACATGGACATGTGGTGAGGACAGTCTGGGGCAGGCAGTCGCCGCGGTGGATGCTGGGAGCAGGGCAGGGCTTACCTGGGCTAAACCATTCCTCCAGTCCGGGGTTGTCCTCCCCTCCCATATTTCGAGCTCCTAACACGGTCTGCAGGTGACTACACTCTAGGCGGTTTCTCCGCAACTTCCCGCAACTCTCCCGTCCCGTGTGAGACTCTCCCCGGTCTCACGCCATTCGCCCGCCCTGCTCGGGTGTAACAGGTGTCCGCGCGGCGGTGACCCGGCGGGCGCTGATCATGGTGGAGCGGGACTCGTGGACCTGCGCCCTCCTGTGCCTGGCCGCCCTCACAGGTAAGATGCGGGTGTGTTGGGTGACTCCTCCGGGCAGCGCCTGGGGGTGCATAGGGTCAGATTATCTTTATAATAACCTGTACAATGTACCCTTGATCACCTCTATTCCCATATAGTATACTATATCCTACCTACATCCCCTGTTGCTCCCTTTCCAATAAACTGCCCCCACCTATACCCTACATACCCCTATCCCCTTCCTACATCCCCTGTAAATCCTATCCCCCAATCCTAAATAATGCCCCAACCTATATCCTATTTACCTATGTCTCTTGTCTACATCCCCTGTTACCCCCATTCCTAAATACTGTCCCCACCTATATCCTTTTTACCTCTTCCTTCATCCACTGTTACCCCCATTCCAATATACTGCCCCCCCATCTATCCCTTCCTACATCCTGTTACCCCATTCCAATATACTGCCCCTCATCTATATCCTACTTACCCCTATCACCGTCCTACATCTTTTTACCCCCCCCATTTCAATATACTATCCCCATCTATGTCCTGTATTCCCTCCCTATGGATCTTATCCAGACCTCTACAAGAGGGGTGTTTTCCTTTTTGCAATTTGTGAACGCGATGCATTCCCAGGTCTGGATCCAGAGTTTTGCACTGGGGGACGTTTCCGCAGACCAGGCTGGATGTGGATGGACTGTACATTTAGTGGGTGGGAAGTGGGTATATAGATAGTACAGTGAGGAGACACTAAGTACTGAGCCCTTCCGCATTTAATGCGATGATGGCGCTTTAGTCTTGCAGTTGGTGTAGTGTTGGAATTTCTTGCAGGTGAGGAATTCTGGGTAGAGCGTGGATTCAGCATGAAATCGAAGAGTGCTTCAATTAAACTCTGGATGTGGATCTAGATCTCTAGGTTACACCCATTCCAATATACCACCTGCCTCCTCCCTAGGGACTGGACCCTAACTTCCAATTAGTTTGCGCATGGATCTGGGATGGTAGGATCCGCAATCACAGGACCGCTACATGCACACTTCCATGTGATCACTCCTCTAACAAGACCGGCTAATCACAACCAGGCTGGTTGTGTAAAGCTAGCTTCACACTTGTCCAATGTTTGTTCAATGTGACCATCCAGTTGATCAGACATTGTATAAGTGTGTACACCAATACGATTGCTGGTTCCAACCAATCCTTGTCACCTGGTTCAGGTCAAAAGATTTATAAACTTGCTTGAAAATCAGGAGATCTGACCGCCAATCACATGACCAAGTGTGCTCGCTGCCATGACTGCTTTGTCCAATCCTTTTCCTGATGTATTATATAATCAGGTCTGTGAGTAGCAGCTGGTCTGCCAAAGATTGGAAGAGTGTGCATGGGGACACAATCCATTCAAAAGATGGGATCTTGTACCACCAGTGTATGCATAAATTGGCTGTTGTAGGCTTGTGTATACAGGCTGGTTGGGGTCTGATCCCTGGAGGATTGGAGTGTGTACCCATCTTAAATGGGTGCTGCATGTAAACTCATAATGTATAGGATACTGGGGTATGATAAGTAGGGGTAAATATATGTGAGTGTATACACACGCCGGACCATATCCAGATTTCAGAAATGTGGGCAATTTCCACACTCGGCGTGCTCTCACAGTGTCTATACGTTTAAATCATACTGTAAGGGATTGGTTAAGTCATTCTATACAGCCATCATTTATGCACTTGGTAGGGTCCTGGATTCGGAATTCCTGTGTGTTCGGGGAATAGAGTTCTGGTTCCAGCCCAGTGTTATTGACCTCTCTTAAGCTGGCCATACACTAGAGCGATTATCGGCCCAAACACCCAATTATTGGGTGTTCGGGCCAAAAATCGCTCTAGTTAATGGCCAAGATCAATTTTTAAAATGTCCAATAAACGCACCAGAAACGCTCTGGTACGATTATTGGATTTTTAAACATGTTTGAGGCTAGCTAGTGCCCAATATTTTAAGGGAGCCAATCAGCCAATCGGAGCCATCCCTGTAATATACGCTGCTGCAGATCTATGTATAAAGCTGCTCTGACAGCTTTAAAGTATACCTTCTAAGCTGTCAGAGCAGCATAGTGCATAGATCTGCAGCAGTGCCTATTGCAGTGAATAGTACAGAGAGGGACCAGCCGAACCCGCGCTGTGTAAAGCGCAGTTTTGTCTGATCCCTGTCTGTACTACTCCCTGCAATAGACGCTGCTGCAGATCTATGCACTATGCTGCTCTGACAGCTTTGAAGGTATACTTCTAAGCTGTCATAGCAGCTTTGTACATAGCTCTGCAGCGGCGCCATAGAGAGCGCTGCCTCCCCCCTCCCCTCTTCTACTAGGATTATCGGTCCCAGCAGAGGAGGTGTATGGTGCCGATAACAGGACATTTCCCTAGCGGGAAATCGTCCCATGTATCGGCTCACCCCCTGCTGGGACCAATAATCATCCTAGTGTATGGCCAGCTTTAGGGTTACTATCAGATGTTTGTGTCACCCTTTATATCTTGTATAACGCCTTCATACTACTGCTTCCTATTCCTCTCTGGGGTCTGTGCAGTTCCTGCTTTGTTACCTCCATTATTATTTAGGGGTATAAATTACATCACTGGGTATCCTGTTACCCTTATGACTCAGAGTTATGAGTCACTGGGTTCTATAAACACCTCTGACAAATATCTGGTTATCTCTTGTATTATTTTTGGTCTTTAATCATTCCACCCTTCCCTCATATCTCCTGTCATTCTGATGTTTAATAAATACCTCTTATTATACCATGTGCACCGATATCACCCCTCTGCCCTATGTGTCAAATCACTTGTATGGGTGGGGGTTGCCGCTGCGAACGCCCCTTTTCCAAAAGGAACGTTTTCTCGCTACCAGTCGTGAACTGGCTGGGAAATCGATTGCTTCTGCCTCACAGAGGAGAAACAATCAATTGACAGAAGAAATATCCTATGGCGATTGGTGAGTATGAATTTTACCCTAACCCTCCCTTTACATGAGCCTGACCCCAAGACTCCCTTCCCCGCAACTTAACTCCAAGACTCCCTTCCCTGCAGCCTGACCCTAAAGTTCCCCATAGAGTCCTACTCTGGCACACTCGCCCATTCATAAAAAAAAAAAGTTCTAAATAGCGCTATTTTCAAAATAGAGAGAGACGAAAATTAGCTTTCGGCTGTCTAACGACGACTCCCACCGCACTTGAATCACCCTCTACATATGTTATTTTTGTCATCAGGGGTCTGCATGACCACGTTTTTCATGTTGATAAAGGCTCTAGATCACCCAGTGTTTGTGTCTCCTCCTGTGGCTGTATAACATTTACAGGTCTCCTTTTATTGTCACTTAGTCATATCCTATTGATATACGTATCCAGTGTCTGTCACTCTGGACTGTTACACTCTTCTATTACTCAGGGGTCTATATCAGCCTTCATCTGGCTGTGGCCTGTAATGAGTTTTTTTTTCGCTGTTTAGTTTCGGTGTTGGGGGAGGGGAGATTAGACTGTCCCAGGGGCGGAGTGACAGCCTGTCCTTAGTGAATGGGATCTCCGCAGGAGGGCTGGGACTGCACAATAATAAAATACCTACACTACGGCTGCAATGTAGCAGTGCCACCAGCTGGTTTCTTTATTGTACTGCAGTAATAATTTACGATGTCCGTTGGTAATACAAAAAGTGACATGGTCATTGTCCATGAGAGGTTTTCAGCCTTGTTGTGGGCATTTGTTTTCAAGAGGTTTACGTAATATAATGCTGTCTTTTGTCTTTGAAAGCTTTCTACTATAAAGTCTTTGCTGCTACTCAGTCATGTTATAATGATTATTAAAATTGTAAAGGGCTATATTGTTGTTGTTGTTATTATTATTATTATTATTATTATTATTCATTACTATTCACGCTATGTAATATGAGAGTGCTATATAAAAACCTGTTAAAAAATAAAAATAAAAAATACATTAATAAACTATAGGAAACCTGCAGTATTGTAATTACACGCTCTGCTAATCACAGGTGTGTTTACATAATATATCAAGAGAAGGATTGGACAGAGCAGTCACATGGGTGTGCACATTTTTTTTCCATTGGTCGGATGATTGGCGACACTCCTAGTTTTTAAGCAGGTTTAAATGTCATTTAATCCGACCAGGGGACCTGGATTGGATGTGACGAGGGGTCATGTGAGCGCACTTACCTAGCCAATGACGCGCAAGCTTGTAGGTCGGTTTGGACAATTATGTACCCCACCTAAGTTTTACTGGTCTGATTGACTGCAGTTTATTAATCACTTCTTTAGCAAGACTTTAAAGGTATATATTATATTTATGTTCTGTTTCATTGTTTATTGTGAGCCTGATTGACACGTTTCCATGCAAATATTTAGAATATTCGGTAGTAGACTCGTGGAAAATAATAAGGGATGCAGTTGGCACATCTGATACCGCAAACAGCTTAATTATGGTTATATCAAAGCTGATGGCTTCTAATAAAGAATAGTTTTATTTCAGGATGTTTGGGAAGGGGATGTTTATGATTAGAACAAAACAGGCACATATATTCAGGTGGATCAGAGAAGCCAACTGAAAAAAACCTTAAACTGGTGCACACTCATAAACGTCAGACAGAGATTTGCGCTATTTAAAAAGTAACATTTATTTCATATCCATTAAAAGGAAAAATGTTGTTTTCCCAAATAGTTAAAAAGTAATTACACATAGAGACAACTTGCCTACCAACAAAACAAAATAATCACTATATTGCATTGTGGCCACATATGCTGTGCAGATTAGAAAAAGATACAAAGTAACAAGTGGACTTCCGGCTATCTATGCTAAGGGAGGCAATGTACTCACCCTAAAAAACGACTAGCAGCCTCACGGCTGCGCTTCACACTGCCGTGGCTAACTGACCCTTCCTACACTACGGAGGGAGCTGGAGTCACACTGTACTTAGAATTAGTTGGACGAAGGCAAGAGACCAGGAACAGGGAAATCACGCAGTTGGAATCTCCACGTGCAGTCGTCACCCGACGTGCGTTTTGCCTGTCACGGTCGGCTTTGTCGAGGGTTAAGGTAAGGAGGCAGGAGGAGCTTTTTATTCTTGTGAGAGCCAATCAGGTTTCCATCATGAGCAGCAACACACCTGTCTTTCAGTAATTACATACAAGAGAAAAACGGAGTAAGTACACGAATAAGCAATGATAAAATCAATAGAAACACACCACTGTATTATTCTTTTACTATTATATGGCAGAAAGGATGATACCATCACCCTTTTTGGAAGAAATATTATACCCTCTCTCTTTTTTTTTTTTTGGCAAGGTTTAAGATTTGAGAACGGACACATTAAAGTTAAGAAATAGCATGTGGATACCAACATTATCAGAGGGATACTAAGTAACAGGATGACGGACATATTTAAGGATGTGAGAAAAAGGAGAGAGACTATATAGCCTACCAGTTTTGCACTCTCCAATTTAAAGGGGAACACACCCTTTAAATGAAGGTGTGTTCCCCTTTAAATTGGAGTGCGCAAAACTGGTAGGCTATATAGTCTCTCTCCTTTTTCTCACATCCTTAAATATGTCCGTCATCCTGTTACTTAGTATCCCTCTGATAATGTTGGTATCCACATGCTATTTCTTAACTTTAATGTGTCCGTTCTCAAATCTTAAACCTTGCCAAAAAAAAAAAAGGGTGATGGTATCATCCTTTCTGCCATATAATAGTAAAAGAATAATACAGTGGTGTGTTTCTATTGATTTTATCATTGCTTATTCGTGTACTTACTCCGTTTTTCTCTTGTATGTAATTACTGAAAGACAGGTGTGTTGCTGCTCATGATGGAAACCTGATTGGCTCTCACAAGAATAAAAAGCTCCTCCTGCCTCCTTACCTTAACCCTCGACAAAGCCGACCGTGACAGGCAAAACGCACGTCGGGTGACGACTGCACGTGGAGATTCCAACTGCGTGATTTCCCTGTTCCTGGTCTCTTGCCTTCGTCCAACTAATTCTAAGTACAGTGTGACTCCAGCTCCCTCCGTAGTGTAGGAAGGGTCAGTTAGCCACGGCAGTTTGAAGCGCAGCCGTGAGGCTGCTAGTCGTTTTTTAGGGTGAGTACATTGCCTCCCTTAGCATAGATAGCCGGAAGTCCACTTGTTACTTTGTATCTTTTTCTAATCTGCACAGCATATGTGGCCACAATGCAATATAGTGATTATTTTGTTTTGTTGGTAGGCAAGTTGTCTCTATTTGTAATTACTTTTTAACTATTTGGGAAAACATTTTTCCTTTTAATGGATATGAAATAAATGTTACTTTTTAATTAGCGCAAATCTCTGTCTGACGTTTATGAGTGTGCACCAGTTTAAGGGTTTTTTTCAGTTTGCTTCTCTGATCCACCTGAATATATGTGCCTGTTTTGTTGTCTATTAAATTCAAACCTGTGGTGTCACCTCCTTTCCTCCTTTGACCCTTTATTTTTATACCTATGGCTGGTGCGACCTCTTTTTGTATATAGTCTGATGTTTATGATTAGTCTGCTAGAAGGTGATTGTTAGGGTTAGGCTGTAGGGAGGTGCTGTTAAGGTTAGGCTGTGGAGAGAGGATGGTTAAGGTTAGGCTGCTGGAAGAGGATGGTTAAGGTTAGGCAGCAGCAAGGGGATGGTTGAGGTTAGGCTACAGGAAAGGGATGGTTGAGGTTAGGCTGCGGTAAAGGGATGGCTGAGATTAGGTGTGGGAAAGGGATGGTTGAGGTTCGGCTACGGGAAAGGGATGGTTGCAGTTAGGCTGCGTGAAAGGGATGGTTGAGGTTCGGTTACGGGAAAGGGATTGTTTAAGGTTAGGCAGCAGCAAGGGGATGGTTGAGGTTAGGCTATGGGAAAGGGATGGTTGAGGTTGGGTGTGGGAAAGGGATGGTTGCGGTTAGGCTGGGGGAATAGGATGCTTAAGTTAAGGTTGCGAGAAGAGGGTGGTTAGGTTGCTAGAAGATGATTGTTTGGGTTTAGGCTGCTTAAAACTGACTGCATTTGATAGTGTATTGCCGGGATGTGATCTATCGAAATAGAGAAATGGATCGGTGAACCACAGCCTATTACACGATGCTTGGATTTATCATGTATAAGAGATGCTGAATTGAAATAACTGGGTTCTGGAGCCAGGTACAGCTGCTTATGTTGCATATATGTATTGTATCTAAGCCAGAGCCTTGGTCTATGGCAGCCCTCTGTTGGCACAGTGTGATGTTGTTATAATTCCTTTGCAATTGTCACGTTTTATTTTTCCTCCTATGGTTTGTAGGAGCCGGCAGTGGAATGCAGGTAACGATGAAAAACCCGTTCAACGTGGTGATGTTATTCCAGCCCGTCACCCTGCAGTGTAATTATCAGACCAGCGCCACGCAGCCGCCTCTCGTCACGTGGAAATTCAAATCCTTCTGTCGCAGTCGGATCACTGACGCCTTCAGTCCAACGTCCCAGGACACGCAGATCAATAGTCAGCTGCAGCAAGCCAACCCCGGCTACAACCCCTACGTGGAGTGTCAGGACAGCACACGGACCATACGCATTGTGGCCACCAAGCAGGGCAACACCGTCACACTGGGAGACTATTACCAGGGACGACAAATCACCATTCTCAATTGTAGGTGACCTGTTCCTGTCTGTCTGCAGTTTCTCTCACTGATTGGGGAGGGGAGAACCCAAACTTTATAGAGATTTTTGCTATTTGCTTTTTTGCACAGACGTTGGAGCTGACCCAGGAAATTAATAAACCATTTAACACAGAATCCATTGTATTTGATGCTAAATGCTTATTTGTGAATTTGTGCATGAAGCTTGGTTACACAGTCACCCAATTAACATCCAATCTGACCCCCAACTATCCAGTTGGTCAGACATTGGATAGACATTGGATAAGTGTGTGTGCTCCCACGACTACTTTATTTAATTCTTGTCCCAATTCTGACGCCATGCAGCTCCTTCTCAGTGCAGGTTGGAGATCTGCTGTAACGTTGGACAGTGTGTGTCATGGATTGGGTGTTGTATCTGCTGTAACGTTGGACAGTATGTGTCATGGATTGGGTGTTGTATCTGCTGTAACGTTGGACAGTGTGTGTCATGGATTGGGTGTTGTATCTGCAGTAACATTGGACAGTGTGTGTCATGGATTGGGTGTTGTATCTGCTGTAACATTGGACAGTGTATATCATGGATTGGGTGTTGTATCTGCTGTAAAATTGGACAAGTGTGTATTATGGATTGGGTATTGTTGTGGCCTTGGTCTGCTGTAGGATTGTGTAAACAGACGATTGGGAGTTGTATCTGAAGAGGATTGGACAAGTGTGTACCCAGCTTAACTCCTTTATCAATCCCTATATAATTGTACCCCTCTAAAATATCTTCTATGGTGAATGGGGAACTGTGCAGCTATTAGGCGTCATTGAGTAGTGTTAGATTTATTTATTAATTTCCCTTTATGAATTCTTCTCTTACGTCTCTTCTGTTTGTGTTTGCAGATGCAGATCTCTCTATCGAGCGGACGGCGTGGGGTGATAGCGGTGTTTATTACTGCACCGTGACTTCGGGCCAGGACCTTACGGGGAATAATGAGGTTTACTCTGAGCTATTGGTACTGGGTAAGAATATCACTGGTGTTGGTGCTTTTACCTTGGAAATACTTGTTAACATTCTCTGATACAAAATCACCTCTTCAAGAGACTCTGCTTGTTCTGTGAATATGTTTTGTTGCACATCTTACATCCATTTCTATGCGATAATACTACACCGTGTTCTGGTAATCTGTGTAGCCAATCATATATAGAGTATAAAGGGAGAGTATAAAGGGGGCTGATTGCAATGAGAAATAAAGTGTAACAATCGGTCCTAGAACTTTCTTAATATTTGGAAATCTGCTTTCGTTCTTCTTTGATGTGGTTGCCACACATGTTCAAATTGTATTATAGCGCTACATAATCTGATGGTGCTGTATATAAACCTGTAATTAAATATTACTTTCCTGATCAGAAAAGACACCTAACGAGTGTGACAACAGGTGACGGGTGGGCCGGATTCACACTGAAGATGCTTTTCCATCTACGCAATATACGTACTGTATGGGTACTTTAAAGACCGCACGTAGAGGGTTAGGAAGACGGAGGCTTGCTAGTGCCGCTTCGGGGAGTATTTAGCTTAAAGTGGGTGGGGGGAGGGATGTAGATTAGCCGGGGAGGGCAGGGGGAGGCATTCTCTGTGCCTGTTTTCTTTCCAAAGAAGGAAACTATGCACAGTAAGATGAAGTAGCCTATGGCCCTCTTAAGCACCTAAAAAACGGGTGGTGGATTCGGGGAGCTGGACAGGAGAGTTAGGTGCGAATCGGCCTGCACATAACTCTTTATTATCTCTGAATACAGTTCTGAATCTCCAAATGGCAGATAAGACCCACAACCCATCCAGTCTGCCCTGTTGTGTTTTTTAAATCATGACTCTAGCCCCTATTTGACCCTTAATTTAATTTAGTTTAGGATTTAAAATGTCCTTACATTTATCCCAAGCCTGTGCACACTGTTCTCCTATGTTACTTCTACCACCTCAGATGGGAGGTTTTTCCACCTGTCAACCACCCTTTAAGGGATTAATTAAGGGAATTGAAGTAGAAATAAACTACAGAATAATAAACAAGAACCAGACTCATTTCCCATATTAGAATGTTGCAGATTCTGAAAAATGAACAAAAGAGAACTGTGGGTATACAAATATTGTATTGCACGCTGCATAGTGGATACTTCCCTCCATAAGGCTACAATCTACTTCTGGGGCTAGATTTACTAAGCTGACGGGATAGGAAAGATAGTGGAGATGTTACCAATAGCAACCAATCAGATTCTAGCTGACATTTTCTAGTATGTAATAGGAAAGTGGGAGCTAGAATCTGACTACTCGTGCAATATCTATATTGTTACTGTGTTTATATGTACCTCTTGTTCTTAAATTGCTTGTTGTTTTTAAGTTTATAGAATAAATATTGTTATATATTATCCACTGCTCGGATAATTTATTTTTCAAATATTGGTGAATTTTCCATAGATAGGAATTAGTATTCTTAGTGCTGAGTGTTTTTTTTCTCTTTTTCTGCAAGGACCAAAATGACCACTATGTAAATACAAGGAACAAAAGAGGTCCGGCGCTCCAAACATACATTAAATAACACTATGTATCAGCACATAAATAAAAAGGAGGTTTAGTTCACAATATTGCTATATTGGGTTAAGCTCACCTGCCCAGCGTCAAGGCACCTCCTGTAGGTGAGACCCTATCCATTTGCTATATGTGTACACAGGAGGTCTCTGTTAAGACATTACCTGCATTTGAATAGCCTGCAGCGGCCATGTTTGGGGAGTGGTCAGACTCCCAAATAAAACTAAACAGTAGCAAGAAAAATGGCTGGAAATCAAATTTATTAACCCATGGAGGACTGGATTTGGAGTCACCCTCAAAATTATAGGGGTTCTGCAGGTGGTGAGCACAGACCACTTCTCAGTTCCTATGCTTTCTGGCTGATGTTTTGGTCACTTTTGAATGCTGGCGGTGCTTTTACTCTAGTGGTAGCATGAGACGAAGTCTACAACCCACACAAGTAGCTCGGGTAGTGCAGCTCATCCAGGATGGCACATCAATGCGAGCTGTGGCAAGAAGGTTTGCTGTGTCTGTCAGCGTAGTGTCCAGAGCATGGAGGCGCTACCAGGAGACAGGCCAGTACATCAGGAGACGTGGAGGAGGCCGTAGCAGGGCAACAACCCAGCAGCAGGGCCGCTCATTTTACGGCAGTCTTGCAGCCAATCAGCTGTAAGACTTATTACCTAAGTTTTTATTACCTAAAATGCTTTGTGCATTGACAATGAAGCAACTTTTTCCATATGCGAGTAGTTAGTATTGAGTGCGTTATTCAAAACCAGTGCCTTATCTGAGTGTAGCTCCAATGTATTGTCTGTGTTTTGCCTACTCTAGCGGGAGTGTCTGGGAGACTCTTGAAATTTTGGGCAATGCTCGGCCCT
Organism: Limnodynastes dumerilii; assembly: GCA_011038615.1. Classification (NCBI taxonomy): domain Eukaryota; kingdom Metazoa; phylum Chordata; class Amphibia; order Anura; family Limnodynastidae; genus Limnodynastes; species Limnodynastes dumerilii. The sequence continues at coordinate 37,356 of WWET01002905.1, read as the reverse complement.
GGTTATATGAATACAACATTAAACGCTGCTACAGCTTGTTGTTCACGGTTTTGTAAACAGGGGACTTTAAGATGCAATTAAATGTGTACTGGTGCTCTGTCCACTGCATTACTGGAAGCCACTACTATTATATCCCCCTTCTCTGCTCCAAGCTATACATGTTTAGTTCCTCTAGCCTTTCTCTGTATGGTGTGTGACACAGGCCATGGACCATTTTAGTTGCTGCTCTTTGCACAATCTCTAATGTATTTATGTCTTTCTGGAGATATGGGACCGTATTCACAGATCCGTTTTCACGTGGAGTTGCGTGCGTATTTTTAGTTTCAGTTTAACTGCGCATGTGTAGTAACTTTATTTACGTAAGTTAGGTAAAACATACACACGTAAGTGCTTTAGGACATGTGAATCGCACTTGGGGACATACGTATGGAGGGGTGGGGTTAAAATATGTACCAGAAAAGTTACGTGAAAGAGGGTGGTGGTGGGGGCATTTAAATGAGTCTTTGAGGGCACGGTTACAAAGAATTGCACATACGGCATACATATACGCGCGTATGTACACGTAAAGAACAGAGTGGTCTATGGAGGTGTAAGTCTACGATTGCACGGCCGTGAGAGGAGAGTGTCGCGGGTGTTGCCTTGCTACGTGCCTGCTTATAATTAAAGCACAGTGTTCTAGGTGAGGTCGTACCAATGATCTATAAAGTGAAATCACTATTTCTCTCTTTCTGCTACTAATTCCTCTCCCTATACAACCAAGCATCTGACTTGCCTTTCTCATTGCTTTGTTACATTACCTGGCTACCTTTGTCACCTGAAATAGTGACTTCCAGATCCCTTTCCTCCTAGGTAGTTTCTAATGGAGTGCCATTAATTATATTTTGAGCTTTGGGTTTTTGTGCCCCAACTGCAGGATTTTGCATTATTTTCATTAACTGTAATTGCCACACTCTTATCCATTCTTCCAGTCTACCTAGATCATCCCTCATTTTGTGTACCCCTCTTGAGATGTCTACCCTGTTACTTATCTTTTTGGGTGCAGAGATGCATATTTTCCCCTCAATATTATGTGTAATGTCACAAATAAGGATATTAAATAGAACTGGTCTAAGTACAGACCCCTGCGGAACTCCACTGGTCACCTTACCATCCCCAGAAGGGATTCCATTTACTACAACTCCAGATAAACTGAAATCCAGATAAACTATGTCCACAGCTTCCCCTTGATGTACTCTTTTGTGACCCAGACAAAAAAACTCCATAAGGTTGGTTTGACCTGATCACCCCCCAGTGAATCCATGCTGCCTAGGGTCCTGAAAGTTTCTGTATGAGGCAGCAGCCACCTATCCGATGTTATTCTTGTGGCTGCTTTCAGAGATCATTGATATTTGTCAGCCTAATCACTGGCACATTTGAATTATGTTGCATTAACATCTTGCTTGGCTTTGCTGATAGTAGCTTACTGCCATCTTTTGTTGAAGTGTGGTAATGGCCAGGTGTTTTTATGGAGCTGTGAAAGTAGAGGAGATCGCTTTTTTTATAACGTCATTGCTTGTTAGACAAAAAAAAAAATCGCCCAAAAGGCTTACACTCTAAACCTCCCCTCCACTACCTGGCCGTGAGGAGAGGCAAGGGACTGATATGTGTATTGAATGCAAAGTACTACATAACTGTGTAAAGCACTTTTCCTTGTGTATCAATCACTAATATCCTATAGAGTGTAAGCCTGTGGTAGGGCCCTCTTACCCACCCAGTCTGTCTGTTACCTCCCAGTCCTGTTATGATGATTATTAAAAATTATTAAAAATTGTAAAGCGCTATGTAATCTGATGGCGCTATATAAATACCTGTTACTAAATAATAAATAAACTGTGATCATCAAGCAGCATGTTTTTATACAACACACAAGAGTAGAAGCACCTTATATATAAGTGGCTATTTTACATATTAAAATCTGACCATCCTAGACCAGATCCAGGGTTGGTAATATGAGGAAAACAGGTGGAAAGTTAAATCAGGGCCAAAGCATGAATTGAATTGCGGTTACATTTGCCGCTGCGAAAATCACATACTGCTCATTGTCAGCTGATTGTATTAAAAAAAACGTGTTTAATTAGAACATTTTTATAATGAGTAGGTAAGCATGCCGAAAGATGTATTTTTTTTTTTTTTTTTT
>WWET01002904.1:200844-211700 GCA_011038615.1 Limnodynastes dumerilii | reverse complement strand
GTTGCTATATGTGTACTCAGGAGGAATGTATTAAGATACTCCTGCTATTTGAAAAGTGTGCAGCGGCCATATTGGGGAGGGGTCAGGCTCCCAAAGTAAACTAACAGTAACATAAAAACACACAAGACTGAGCTTCAATTCAAATACATGAAATGTGTGCAAGTGTATATATAAATTAAGAGGTGCAGCCAATGTCCAAAGTGACCACTGTGTAACTACAAGGAAAAAGAGAGGTACTTTTGAGCATAATCTGTGTTTCATCCAAATCATCACATGAATAAAAACAGTCTTTCTATAATGCGGTAACAGATCAATATTAATATCAGCAATGTTCCACCTCATGAATTGGCACCTTTTGGATTCCAGAAATCAGAGAGTGGGTGGTGGACCCTGCAGGGGTAATGTTAGTTCCCAAAAAGGATGGTAGTACCCGCTTCTGCATAGACTATCGCAGACTAAATGGAGTGACTGTGACAGACACTTATCCTATGTCCCAGGTAGATGAGCTATTAGACAGGTTAGGGGTAGCTCGCTATTTGTCCACTCTGGACCTTAGCAAGGGGGGCTGGCAGATACCATTTACCAAGGCACAGGCACAGGAATATTCGGCATTCATCACCTCGTTTGGGCTGTACGAATCTACAGTCCCTTTGGAATGAAGAATGCCCCAGCTACCTTTCAGCGCACAGTGGATTGTCTGCTGACAGGGTGGCAGGAGTTTGTCCAGGCATACCTGGATGACATAGCCATTTTTAGTGAGAAGAGCATCTCCAGCATGTAGCATAGGTGTTAGCAAGGATCAGTCAGATGGGGATGACCATTAGACCAGACAAATGCCAGATGGGGATGGCAGAGGTACTGTACCTCGGTCAACGGGTTTGATGGGGGATGTATCTGACCTGATCCAGCAAAGATTGAAGCCATTCTAAACTGGCCTACACCCACTAACCAGAAGCTGGTATGTGGTTTCATTGGGACAACACACTACTATCATAGTTTGGTGCCTCAGTATAGTATCATTGCCAAGCCCCTGACTGACTTAATGACCAAAAGGTATGCCTGCCAGTGCTAGCGGCCCCTGACTTCTGATGGCTCTGGGAGAAGTTCTTTGTCCATTATAGCTTGCCAGCCAGGGTTCATTCAGACCAAGGTCAAGACTTTGGGCCTGATCCAGACCTATGCTGCCCGCCGTATTTACAGCTGGCGGCAGCGCAAGAATGGCTAAAAAGTCTAGGATCAGGCGTCCGTTGTATCAGCGTAGTAACGTCTGAGGGGGTGACCCTCGCTGTTACTACGCAAATGTTAGTGTAGGTAGGCGGGGGGAGGTAGTTTAATGAGGGAGGGAGGGGTTTTAATAAAGACACTCATTTCCCAGCATATTTACCCTCATTTACGCCGGCTGAAGTTAGGGTAGCCTTCAGCCAGTGTAAGCAAGGGTCAATACGCTGCGACAGGGGGGAGTGTCGGGGGAAGTACATGCCGATACGCTGTGCTTTACTGAGCACAGTGCATCAGCGTAGGTCTGGATCAGGCCGTTTGAGAGCCAACTGATTAGAGAATTGTGTGAGATCTGCGGGATCATGAAGTCAAAGACCACTTCTTTCCATCTGCAGGGAGAGCCTCAACCAGAGAGGGTTAACCTTACCCTACTTAATATGTTGGACACCCTGAACCCATCTAAAAAGGTGCAATGGAGCAGTTACATAGTTACATAGTTACATAGTTGATGAGGTTGAAAAAAGACCAATTAGAATAATTTCCAGTTAGTCCATACCTGTTACACGCTGTAGGAGTCGTACTAGCAGGGTGTAATCAGGCTAGATTCTATGTGTCTGCTTTCCCCCAGCTGCAGGTTAATGGTCCCTGGAGGTGTGTCTGGCTTCCACAGCTAATTTGGGGAGTGCTCCTTAAATAGCCTTTGCCGGGAGAATCAGGTGTCGGTTATAGCATCTGGGTTTCCTGATCGTGCCTGCTAGCTGATTGTGTCTGCTGATTGCTATTGTTTCTCCCGTTACCCTATATTCCTGGTGTGAACCCCTTGCCTTTCTGATATCCTCTTGTTGTTTGTTGACCCCCTGTGTTGTGTGAAATGCGCGGCGAGGGTAGTTTGCTACTCCCGCTGGTAGCTTCGGCCTCTGCCAGGTTCCAGTCTCCAGCCAGCTCTCGAGTGGTGTGTACATGTGTTTACCATCTCACATATTCCATCCTGTCGGGTAAGTGTTCCATCTGCCGCTTGTTGTTCGTACACCTGCGTATGCCATCTCGCAGTGTGTAGGAGTTTGCCTGTTATACTCCTTCTGTTACCATCTCCTCTCAGCGTTGTCCATCTCGCTTGTGAGAGTGTCCGCCAGCTTGTCATTGCCACTGTGTATTGTGTGCTCCTGTGTGTATCGCTGTGCGTGTATATTCCACTGAGTGTGTGTTATCTCCAGTGTGTATTTATAAGCGTGTGCTCCGCTGTATTGTCCACCTTACAGTGTAGTATCTGGGTAGTAAGTTCCATCTGTCTCTGCCTGCTGTGTGCTGTTTCCCATCCTATCAGCGCGTCCTCCCAGTACCCTCTGGGATCTGTTATGCACCAGGTGCTGCTTCTTCCTGCAGCACCTCTCTAGTACTTTAGTATACCTTTCTGTGTGTGGAGTCTCAGCCTGTAGCACCATTCAGTGCTTGTCATTGTATTACCTTCTGTACCCCAGTGCATTTGGGTTCCTGCTGGTATACTTGATTATTGTACTTCTGTTTATGAGGGTTCCAGTGTGTGCATTCCTACATGTCATACTGTGTGCAAGGGTTCCAGTGTTTACCCAGGTCCCTGCCATTGTACCTACGCTGCAGTACCCCTCGGGGGCTATCACTGGGGACCGCGACCTATCAGGCCAGCAGCCCAGACTATCCTCACCATTAGAGGCTCTAGTAAAAACCTGGTTCTGGTACAGACTCCGCACCCCAGTGAGAACCCCTTTGACCGACTGTAACAATACCTACAACTATACGAAGAATGAAGCCACAGGGTTCTCACTATACTCCCTGATGTTTGGGAGAAGCACAGTTATTGGTAGATATATGTTTTGCAGTCAACCCTGATGATGTCCAGTTCCCATCTTCAATACATCAGCAAACTGAGATAGGAGGTAAAGGAACCATATAGATTGGCTCAATTTTCTGCTAAGAAGTTGAGTGGTAAAAAGTTTAGTACGACCAGCATGTTAGAAAGCATATCCTTCAGCTGGTTGACAGAGTGCCTATTAGGTATCTGGTCATCCCTGGGAAGCACAAGTTGGCAAATAGATGAAAAGCAGACCCACATATGAGAGTCAAGAAGCTGGATGGCCTTCCGTTCTATCAAGAAAAGGCAGAAGGGGCTACATGGCCTGTAAAAACATATCACCTTTAATATCTCTTGATCATTGGCTGAGGAGTGCAGTTCCAAAGCTCAGAGGTGGAGTGCTGTCAAAGGATGTGGAGGGACAGTAGAAGGCTGTGAGGGCAATCCCTTACCACACCGCCCATAGCTTTTACACAAGATTCGGAACATTCTTCCTCTGAGTCTTGTGAAGAGTGGGGAGTGGATGAATGGTGGTATCCTGCAAAGAATGTTCCACTCCAGAAAAGGAAGAAGCAACCACAAAGACCACAGACCTTGCCAGCTGCCATACAAGAACCTGTTGTCCCAGTTGAAGTGACTGAACCACTGCCTGTGGATGAAGATGGAACTTCAACCTGTAAAGAAGTCAAGCATGCATCATCATCATCAGGGGGAGATGAGGGGGTTACTGAAGCCTGTACCCACCCAAGAAGGGATGCTAGGCCAACTATGATGCTGATCTATGATTCTCTGGGCCAGAGTGTGTAGATTCCCAGAGTAGTACATCCCCATTGTTACATGCTGCTGTGATTTTCATAGCAGTTCAAACTCTTTCTCTCCTGGCTGCTCAACCAGACCCTGTTTGTTGCTAGGCAGCCAGGATGCTGCTCTCTCAGATAGATGGATGACAGCAATAATGGTTATTGATAAGCAGCCAGGTTGCTATGTAGACAGGACAGCCATAACTTCTGCTCCACGTCCTAGCATAATTAATGGAGCTGGTGGCTAATAGCTAAGACTCAGACTATTACCTTATCCGATCTTGTTATATATCTGGTGTGCTAGTTCCTTGCCCTGCTTTCCACAGGGCCTCTGTTTGTTCATTGTCCTGCCTCGGTCTTGTCTGTCTGCTGTTGTGTGTGTCCATCTGCTTCCTGGAATCTGATTCTTATTACCTTTTCTCTATAAACCTACCTGAACCCCATTACCTTGTATCTGTATACCCACCTGGATTCCATTACCGTGTATCTGAACACCTGCCTAAAACTGGTGTCCTTGTCTCATCCGTCAGTACTGTTCTTGATCCTGTACAGTTTGTTGCCCTTGTCCTTGTTTACCTGCTCAGTCCCTATCCAGCTTCGATGTTCGACACCCAAACCCACCTCACTACTTCAGGAATCGTGACCTGCTGGGTACCAGCTGCACTATTTTATCTTGCTCTAGCAAAAAGCAGGCCCCAGGTAGACTCCACTCCCTGGTGTGCAGTGACCGTAACATCCATGTGACATACACCTGGCCATACTACAATGTAGGACACTCTGGCATATGTGTAAATGGTGCATAGCAAATCAGGATGTTTTAACCCACCCTTGCTTTGTAGGTGGTGCTTATACTCTAAACTATTTCCATCCAGTGGCCAAGAACCAGGGGGAGAGTGTAGCAAGGGTGACTCCTATGCAGTTCTGGCCATGGAGACTGGGGGTGAAGCTGAGGTCAGAGTGAGTCCCGGAGCTGAGAAGGAGACTTCAGCTCTCAGTAAATTGCAAATGAGTGGAGAGGACGGCTATCAAAATTGGGCAGTGGGACAGTTGCTGACAGGCTGCTGCTAAGACTACCAGCTAGGTAAAGCTAAGTAGTGTGCACCCTCACCAAGTCATACCTGTCCCTGATCAGCTTCTTTCGCACTGATAATTGCTACCTCATCTGTAACTACAGTACTCAGGACTCGAGCCATCAGCAGGGATCCACTGTATATAGCACACGTAAGCTGGGTTACCATCCAGTGTACATGTGCACCAACGTTAACCCCATGAGCTCATTATTATTTACTGTATAAATGATTTGTTATTTATTGTTTAGCTAGATGCTGCACTGTGTTTGAGTGAGTACAGTGTGATAGTGAGAGTCCAGCTGCAGTGTATAACCATTTGTAACTGACATTTTGCTCTGTATATTAACTGTGTTTTAAGCCAGCCTTGATTTCTGTCCTGTCCTGATCCCATCTGTCCTATTCAATCAGTCCCAGTAAATCAAGCCATCATTATTTAGTAATTGCCCCTATAATATATTCTTATTTACCTTGCATACTGTTTGTGATCTGTATTTGGGAGGGGTGATTGTGTTTGGATACAAGGGGCATTCTGAATCCACCCCTGTTCACATCCTACATCAAGTTACAGAGGACTCGGGTGGAGGCACTATCAAACTTACACCACCCCTTCCATCACTAAGCAGGAAAGGAGTGTTACATACATATATGGGCATCAGAAGATTTTTAGGTTAATAGATTTATACCATATTTTCTAACACTGTGCAGCATTGCATATTTGGACATTTTATTGAGAGTTGGTGGCTGCAGACTGCACAATTGATTTGGAAATGTGTAATATATTCTTTTTATGAGTGAAGTGTAGAGTTGGATTTTTAATGTTTAATTTCTCTTTTTTATGTTTGATTTTAAACATTAAAATTAATTCATTAAATTCGTTAAACTTTGTTACTTTAGTATAAGTGCTCTCCTTTTTTTATTTGCTCTTCTTTCTTTAGAACCCTACAAGAGCCCAAGCACCTCCACTTCCTTTAACATGTAGAGATAATGGGCCTGATCCAGACCTATGCCCGCCATCGCTAGGACGGCGGGCGTAAGATCGGCTGAAAAGCCGATCTGCGCATGCGCTGGGCAGATGTTGCCTGGCGTCGCTATGGCAACGCCCGATCGTCCCCTCCAGCGTCCCTACGGCGCTGCTACGTCCCTACGGCGCTGGGTGCTACGTTCAGGTTAGTGTAGGTGGGCGGGGGGAGCTAGTTTAATGAGGGTGGGAGGGCGGACTAGGCGGCCATACGCTCCTGTGCGAGCGTATAGCCCCTTCCTTACGCCGGCTGAAGTTAGGGTAGCCTTCAGCCGGCGTAAGGAAGGGGCCATACGCCTGCACAGGGGGAGTGCCAGGGACATCCTAGAAGAGTCTGCAGCCCTTGTTAATCCTCCTCACACTTCAGAAACTATAAAAACTGACAATCAGACTTCCCGGAAGCGGGCTATTTAAAGTCCACTCCTCCAATCAGAGAAACTAGGCACGTAGAACCCAGACAGGGTAACTTCAAACGTTGCTTTGTTTACTTCTGAAGCATGTAACAGGATCGGTGGGGACAAAGGGCCTGATCCAGACCTACTGAAAAGCCGATCTGCGCACGCGCCAGGCAGATGTTTCCCGGCGTTGCCACGGGAACGCCCGATCTGGCGTCCGTAGCAGCACCGTAGGGACGCTGGAGTGGACGTCCCCCAGTGTCCCTACGTTCAGGTTAGTGTAGGTGGGCGGGAGCTAGTTTAATGAGTGTGGGAGGGCGGGCTAGGCGGCCATACACTCTTGTGCGAGCGTATGGCCCCTTCCTTACGCCGGCTGAAGTTGGGTAGCCTTCAGCCGGCGTAAGGAAGGGGCCATACGCCCGCACAGGGGGAATGTCGGGGAAAGTGAACGCCGATATGCTGTGCTTTAGTAAGCACAGCTCATCGGCGTAGGTCTGGATCAGCCCCAATGTTACGGCACCACCGGAATGGTACCCCAGGTTTACCTCAACAGAGAACCGAGGTGACCAGAGAGAGACAAAGAGGAAGCCGGGTAACTCACTAGTTAGTAGAGCCTGACGTCGGACCGAGTGTTCGCTAGAGCCCCTGAAGGTGATGATAGACTGGAGCTGATAGGACTCCATCGGGTTACACCCTTTAGAGAATACCCGGAAGAGGAAAACGGGGCAGCAGGGAATGGATAAGAAAAAGCGGGGAATAGCAAATTAGTACCAGAAGAGACTGGACTGTGACCAACAACAAATAACACTAAACAGGGACAACAGACTGGAGTGAGTGACGAGACTAAATAGGACTGACTGACAAACTGGGACTTACTCACACACACACACACACACACACACTCACACACTCATACCAACTACCCGGAGGGCACATACACAGGCTCACAGGAGAAGAAAGGGAATAATTACAAAGGGAAAATACAATAAGGTGGGAGAAGAGGATTAGGTACACAAAGGGTAACAGGCAAGGAACAGGGCAGGACAATGGAGGGCACTCAGGAATCAGAAATAAAAAGCAACAACAATAACACAGCAAGGCAGGCACAGATAATTAAAGCAGAGTCTATAATCGGTGCTGGCCGGGGGGCAGAGCAAGACTAAATAGAGGCTGCTAGCCTCTGATAGGCTAGCAGCCGACAGCGCTAGAAGGGGAAGTACCTGACCGCCGGGAGGACCAATAGAGAGAAGAGACGGGAGCGCGCGCCTGGACGATGCTGTAACGTTGCTCCCACGTGGCATTTTTTACATGCTGCGAACAGCATGTCGGCGGTGGCGGGGAGCTGGTAAGCAGAGAGGCACATGGGACGCGTGGAGCGAGAAAAGGTAAGAGCAGCACGCCAATGGTAACAGTACCCCCCCTTGGTGAGGGGTTAAGGCACCCCTAGGGGCAGGTTTGTTGGGAAATCTGGAATGGAATCTTCTGACCAAGTTGTTGGCATGAAGGTGATGTTCCGGGACCCACTGTCGTTCCTCAGGACCGTCTCCCTTCCAATGTATTAAATACTGGACTTGACCCTGCACTCTTTTGGAATCAAGAATGGAGTCGACGATGAATTCCTCTTGTCCGTCAATGATAACGGGAGGAGGTCTGGATACTGGAGTAGAGTGGAATCTCCTGGAACAACGAACAGGCTTGAGCAGCGAGACATGGAAAGTGTTGGGGATTCTCATGTTCCGAAGGAGACCCAACTTTATAGCCACTAGATTGACCCGAGAGATAACGGGGAAAGGACCAATGTAACGTGGACCCAACTTCTTGCAGGGTTGTCTGAGTCGAATGTTCCTGGTAGATAAACAGACCTTGTCCCCAACCCTAAAAGAATGGTCAATTCTGTGACGATCAGTCTTGCGCTTAGAAGATACCACTCCCTGCTGTAATGAGCGAGTAACTCTAGTCCAGATGGACTTGATCCTCCTTGCAATCCTGCGTGAGTCAGTAGAATCATCCACCTCAGGCTGGAGAAAGGTATTAGCTCGAGGATGGTAACCCCAGGTGCAGAAAAAATGAGAAACCTTGGTGGCGCTGTGAGAAGTATTGTTATAGCGAAGATATTGCTCCAAATTCTAGTTGATCAGTTCTGTTTGGCCGTTGGATTGTGGATGATAAGCTGAAGATAAACTGATATTGATGTGTAGGAGCTTGCAGAATATGCGCCAAAAGCGAGCGACAAACTGAGACCCTCTGTCGGAAACAATATCAGTAGGAAGGCCAAGGGGACGAACGATATGTCTTATGAATACTCTGGCAAGAACCTCGGCGGAAGGCAGACCTGGTAAAGGAACAAAATGAGCCATCTTACTGAATCTGTCCACAATTTCCCATATGGTGGTGTTACCATCTGAACGAGGAAGATCTGTCACAAAATCCATGGAGAGATGGGTCCAAGGACATCTGGGAATGGGTAGTGGCAGGAGAAGACAAACAGGTGGAGAACGGGAAGACTTGTTCTGGGCACAGGTGGGACAGGAGTTAACAAACTCTCTGATATCCTTAGTCATAGCAGGCCACCATACAAAACAAGAAACCAATTCCAGCGTCATCTGGATTCCAGGATGACCAGCAGTCTTACAAGAATGAGTCTCCAACAACACAGACTTTCTAAGTCTCTAAGGAACGAAAAGTCGATTGTGTGGCCTCTGTGGAGGAGCTTGGTACTGAGCCTTCAGGATGAGAGAATGTAGATCCTGCGTGAGACCCATGATGATGGAGGTGGCAGGAAGAATGGGAAGGGGAGGAGAGGTGGGCGCATGTTCGGAATTGAAGGAACGAGACAAAAATTGAACCTGATAAAAAACAAAGCCCACCTGGCTTGCCTGGGATTCAACCTCTTGGCTGCTTTAATATAGGCCAAGTTCTTGTGGTCAGTAATAACGGTAATTGCGTGAAGCGCCCCCTCCAGCCAATGTCTCCACTCGTCAAAAGCCACCTTGATAGCGAGTAATTCCCAGTTGCCCACATCATAATTTCTTTCGGCAGGCGAGAATTTCTTAGAAAAATAGGTGCAAGGGTAGGACTTCAGGTCCTGAGAGTCCTGTTGGGACAAGACACCCATGTCGGAGGCATCAACCTCAATGATGAACGGTCGTCCTGGGTCCGGATGCCAGAGAATGGGGGCAGAAATAAAAGCCTTCTTCAGGGAGTGAAAAGCTTTGACAGCCTTTGAAGGCCAGTTGCTGGGATTCGCACCTTTCTTAGTGAGATTGAAAATGGGCGTAACCATAATAGATATGCTCTTGATGAACCTTCGATAATAATTGGAAAATCCCAGAAAACGTTGTGTAGCTGTTATGACACTCCGGGTTTACCTGGCAGACAACCAGAGTGGTCGTGGGGAAGATGGTAGACTGGAGTGGTGCACCAGGTTAACTTCGGAGAGAACCAAGGCGGCCATGGAAGAGAGAGAGGTAGTGAATGAGTCGACTGCCTGGGCCCGGTAACTTCACTATTGGGTGGTTTTCACCAGAGCCCCTGATGGTGGGGATGGATTTGGCTGCGCCCCAATAGCCTGGTCGTGCCCCGTTGAACCAGACTAGAGGAAGAGAAAGGGAAACCCGTAGTGGAAACCAGACTGAAAGGATGGGAGCAGTAAAGTAAGTGGGAGCAGAGCCAGTCCGGAAGAGATCTGAAGATGTGCTTGATAAATAGCTTCGCCAGGGCTTGAGCATTGGGGAGTCCAGGGGGTCTATTTACTATGCACGATTTTTTCATTGAAAATCAAATCGTAGCGTCTCGCCGCGATTTTTATGCAATTTGCAGCGTGAATTCACGGAATTCACAAAGCTACGATTTTAATGCGATTTTTTCAAACTCTCACGAGATGCTGTGAGTTTGAAAGGGGTAAATCGCAGTGCTTTTCTATTGAGAAGCACCGCGATTTATCCCTGAGAAAATCGCGGCAACTCGCGTGAGTTTAAAAAAATCTTCCCTTGCAGCATGCTTGAACGCCTTAGGCATGCTGTGCTGGTAGAACTACATGGCTAAGCATTGCTTAGCCATGTAGCTGTATCAGCGTCAGCATGCTAAGGTTTCTAAGCATGCTGCGCTGTGAGCTGTATGTAAAAAAAAAACATTGTGTGTGCAGAAAAAATGACAATAAACATTACCATGTGTACATGTAAAAAAAACCCTTTTCCCTAACTAATATTAGCCCCTAATTTGTCCACTTACCTCCGTTGGTCCTGTGTCCTATGCTAAGTGTAATGCGATGTATAGTGTCATGTGTAAAAAAGTAATAAAAATCTTTTAGACTCACCGTTTGCGGTCATCTTTCTTGGGAATAGTTGCTTGAAGTGTTGAATCTTCTTAGGCTGATTGAAGTATTCATTCTGGTTCATTGAAGTGGGCTCCCCGTCTTCAGTTCCGGCTCTTCTGCTCTTGACACGGTGCTCACTGGCTCCTCCTCGGCTTCGGTGCTGCTCCTAATGACCATTCGGTCACTAGGGGGCAGCCTTTTATTTAAATGAT
>WWET01002904.1:162706-180393 GCA_011038615.1 Limnodynastes dumerilii | reverse complement strand
CCATGAACTTCTGCACAAAGGTGAATGAGGATGAATGAAGCGAAAATGGGGATGAAGCAATAATAGCTTTATTTGCACTCGTCAACTGTTGTCACTTCTGTTTACCAAAATTAGAGTTGTCTTCATGCTTAAAACACAGTATAGCCGCACTCTCAATATCAAATAACACAAATAAAGAATAAACAACGTAATGGCGAAATTGAGAATAGATATAAAAAAAGTAATTTATTATAATTAATATGTTTAAAAAGAGATGATAAATATCACCAATATAATCGTAAGAAGACAATGACATATATATCCTGCTGCTATAAGTGGTAATGATAAGTAACCTAAGAAATATTGATTAAATATTAAACCTTAGCACAAATAGTGTGTATTCACATCCAACATCAAAAAATTCAACAATTTAATATTGGTTGTCTCCTCACGGCACGGCCTAGGCTTGCATCCTATATCAAAAGTTCATTTGCAATTGATGTTATAAATAGAAATTGGATGTTTTTCTTAAGGTTCTTTTAAATATATTACATATGTGTTTTTTAATTTAATTTAATTTTTTTGACAAAAATTCACCAGCGAATTTTGATTTTCTGTGCATAAAAAATGCTAAATTGAATACAGCGTTTAAAATTCGCGCTAATTTCCTTATGCAAATGAGCATAAAGTAAGCATAAAATTCGCTATGAACCTAATTGAATCTGGCCCATATATTGTGAGCTTAGTTTGTAGTCCACATAAACATTGCTGTAGCGTGCTGGTGCACTAGATAATGTGGCAAATCATTGTGATATTTAGAAAAGGAAAAAAGACTTGTATTAACGTAGATTCGTATTCCACAATGAATCCAATGGTTACTCACTATCTCAATCCCAGCATGAGGTAATATCACAGGCACCAGACAGCAGCGTCACTGGAACAAAAAGTGTTTTATGGATTGTGTAAAAGACACCTTAATCTTGATTGATATAAATTTATTTAATTAAATATTCTCCTCATTTTCTCTCCAAAAGCGATATCTATTATTCACCAAGTTTCTTGACACTTCTTATTAGATAGGGTTAGCCAATTGATATATATATAAAAGAATAAATAACATTAAACTACAAATAATGATTATGTGATATAATCAATGTCTACATGATATAATCAATGGCTACATGATCCGTATGTATCCGCACCTACTTCTCTGGTCTCCTGCCCCACCCAGCCTCCTTTTAGTTGCCTAATGGCACTTAAGAGGGCCATAGGCAACCTTAACTCATTGTGCGTATTTTCCTTCTTAAGGACAATCCCCAGCCCTCCCTCTCAGCTTTATATACATCTCTCCCTGCCACCCACTTTACCTAACTTCACCGGAGGCTGCCTTGGCACTGCTCTTGCCTAAAAAAAAGCAGTCTTTAAAGACCACACATAGGGCCGGATCCTCGACAACGTCCGTCTTCCACAGGTGGCCGTAATTTGTCGATAGGTAGCTACTACGCATGCGTAGTAACTATTGTATGTAATCTACGTATTGTTTCGTTACTTAGATTGCATGTACGCGGTCTTTAACGATAAGTAGATTACGTACAATAGTTGTTGAGGATTTGGCCCATAGTTCATCTACATGCCTAGATTGCCTAGTCAGACTGACTACGCTATGCCCAGTCTAAAAAAGCGGAAATATACGCACCTAAGAAAAATCTGCTTTTTAGGTGTAGATCAGGGCCCTTGTTGCTGTGCTTCGTCTTGCCATGGTGTATGACCTGTGACGTGAAACTGTATTCCACAATCTCACCTTTGTAGCAGAGTTTGGCTGTTCCTCACCCAGTTTTAAGCCTTTCAGTTTCATTTAATGGGGCTGATTCAGAGTTGCACTTCCACCTTTTTTTTTTTTAGGTGGAAGTGTAGACCTGAGCAATACCATGTTGAATTGCAAGGGGAGGCAGATTTCAATTGTAAAGCCGGAATTAAAATTAAGAGGTGAAGTTTCTTAGCTCAACTCTTTTACAGAATAAACATAAAGCTATGCAGTATATTAGTTATATGTGTAAAAGTAATGTATTTTCCCTGCATGCAAAAAAAAAAATTTAATGAACACCCTTTACTTTGAAAAATAGTTTAGCCTGAGCTGAATCAGCCCCAATGACTGTATTTCAACCTACATATGATAATGATTCTCATTATCACTTGTTTGTTATGGTACACCTGACTATAATCCTACAGAGACCCTGACTTCGTGCAAGTGTAGCTAAAAGAATGGATGCTGTGTTGAAGGCAAGGGGTAGTCACACCAAATATTGATTTGCTTTATATTAGATTTAAGCGTTGCTGCTTTATGCTATCAAAGGGTCTAGTTTTTCTTATTTATCTAATAAAAATTGTTTTTTTTTTTCTTACTGAGTGCTGTACTACATCTTTTTTTTTTTTTTTTTTTTTTTTTTTTCTTCCTACCTCATGCTGATGATTTTTAACTTTTTAGAGTGAACACACACACACACCACACAATACACACAAACACTTTACTTACCTACTGAAGTCTTCTCATCAGTGCGCACTATCTGGCTGATTGCACTGGGGGAGCAACCACTGTAGTTTATTCCCTGTGTACACTAATCTCCGGTCACGCCTTGGATAAAGAGGTTGTTGCTGCTACATGTGCATCTGACTGTCAGGTCTCAATTGCTAATTGTCATGGAGACCTTGTGACCGCTATTTGTTGAGCTCTGATGTAATACATGTGGAAACCAGTATTCATGAGTGCTCCTACTATATATGCTACTTAAAGCAGTCATGGGCAACTTGTGACTCAAGTACTGTGACTAGCAAATCTGTTAAATCAGGATGTTATCATTATCATTTTCAAAAGACACAGGGAGTCAAATGTTTGCCAGGCCTTATTTACTGTGTCATGTAGTCATTGTAAACATAATTTCACAAGTCTACAGTTTCTACAAGTAAAATCAATTGAATCAATCAATGTAAGTAGCTGATGTTTCTTTAAAAATACCCACAACACTGTTTAACTATTCTCCCATGTCTTATAATCCCTTATAATGGCTTTGGTGCTGTGCAACTTTTTTGCACCTGTGTCTAAGGCAGTGATCTTTTATGAAACAGGACTGTTAATATTAGTATAGTATGCACTGATAAAATTACCGGGTGTATTGTCTTGCTTTTAGCACCATTTTATTGAATTAGTTCAGTGTGTATTTAAGTTAGGCTAGATTGATTTGACAAGTGTACCAAGAAACACCTATGTATGTTTGCTTAATATACAGTTAATTGACTTTTTGCATCATACTATATTGTTTCCTATCCCTGCACTGAGTGTTGTGTGTATTTATCATTTATTTAGCCTCATGTTCAGTTTATTTCTATAAAAGATTTCATGCACACAAGCTCACAAAAGCAGCTTTGACACTTCCATAATTGTATCTACTTTTTCATAGTTTTCTTTTAAATAGTATTATCTTCTATTGATCATATTGTTTTTCTAATTTTTTAAATCCAAAAATTCTTTATTAATTGTTTTAAGTGAACCTTCTCCATTTTTCCATTTAAGTGTGCTATGCATTGAAATAGAATGCAGAGGCATTGTTGAACAAATATTTTGTAAGACTAGTGAAAATAGCTTCTTAGGTAGTTTGCAAGATTCTGTTTGTTTGGCATAATGGGCCTGATCCAGAATTCCGCTTCGAAGCGATTTTACGCGTGGCGGAGACGTAAAATCGCAGTTTAGAACGCACTGCGCATGCGCACCATAGAAAATACGCACATTCACGTAGCGTAATTGTGAACGTATGGGAAATTCACGTATATGTGTCACGTAAATACTTACGTGTGGGCGTTCCAATTTTACGTGAGACAACAATACGTTCGATTTACGTGAAGTGGGTGGAGGTTTGTATGTAAAGTGTACAGTATGGGCGTGCTAAGCGGCGTGCGTTCACCTAGTCTATACGTCCGTTAGCGGACGTGCGCTGTTACGTGTGAAAAAGTTAAGGTAGGGTTTGGGTAGCGTATCTTGACAAAATACATCCGTGCAAGGGGTGTGCCGAGGGGAGTGTAGCGAACTTACGTGTACGAAAATACGCTCCGCAAATAAACGTACGGCACACGTAGTTCTGGATCTACCCCAATATCTTTCACATCTCTTACTAAATGTCTTTTTTAATTTTTTGGGTGTATAATAATAATACACTAATAATAAACTGTTCTGATATTGCGTTATACTTTATGTATTTGCAGCTCTTGGGCTGTATTAGGAGTTTTTACTTACATATATATATTTTTTTTAAACAGATACCTATAAATTGCACAGCTGCCGATGGAACAATACACAACAAGCAGCAATGGCTCTCCAGAGCAGATTGTGGTGCAAGCTGGGCAGATCCAGCAGCAGCAGGTGAGACTCTGCAACCTGAATGTGAGTTTGAAAAAGTGTAAAGAGTTAGGAAGTTGCTAGAACTATCCTGGTTTTTTCAGTGTGTAAAACATTTCTCCCTTCTTAGTTGTGTACCTAATACCTCAGTCCTGTGTGTTTCATGCTGGGGAGAAGGAAATGAAACATTTCGACTTTGCCCTTAAATACATGACCTCCTCTCATGGTCAGACTTTCTCTCCTTGTTCTTTTCCTTTTTCTTAGCCAGGTGCGGTCACTGCTGTCCAGTTACAGACTGAGGCTCAGGTGGGAGCAGCCTCTGGGCAGCAAGTACAGACCCTCCAGGTAGTTGTATCTGGCAAGTGCATGAGTCCTAAAGGCAGTACTTCATGCAGTTTGTCATAGCTTCCTTAGTTATGTGCTACAGGCATGAATCCATTCTGTTTGTATGAACTCATTGTAATGTTTTACGCATGCATAAAATTTGTACATTACACAGCCAACCTTTTTTCTACATATTTTCCGTTGCATATGCTGCATGATTTATTGTTATTGTTGACCATTGTTGCTAAAGTATTCTGTGCGTTGTAGATCTTGTTCAGCTTGTTGTATTAGTGCCTGTTTTCAAGGCGCTAATAATGATACAAGACAGAAAATTCCTCCCTTACACAGTTCTCTATTGCACTGCATTTGGACTACAGTTTATGGTGTTTAGTCCTTGTGTTCTTTTAATATCAAATTTTCTTTCCATACATGTAATCTCCAAATTGAGATTATTTCTCTGGATGACACAGTCTAAAAAAGGGTTAAAGCAGCCTCCTTTTTATAATTTTCCCACTTTTCTCTTGATTCTCCGTTTTGTACTTTGCAGCAATAATGTATTTTATTTCTGCCTCAGAAGAGCCATTGTGGACAAAGTTAGATTTCTAGGATATGACAAGAAAATTACTCTATTAAGCAATGCTTGCAAATAGCTTTTGCTATCTTTCAGTTTATTTCATATACCCTTCATATTATTTCCTATATACTGTTTGAGGAAGGTAGGGACGAATAACGAAGAGACTGGAGAACGTGAGTTGCAGCATTGATATAGAATATGTAGCTGTTAAGGGGCACATTTACCCAACAATAGTCTTATGTTGTAAGATGCAAGTTGTCTCCTTATATAACACATTTTTTTTCTACTAGGTTCAGGGTCAACCGCTCATGGTGCAAGTCAGTGGAGGTCAGTTAATTACTTCCACTGGGCAGCCAATCATGGTACAAGCAATGGGAGGGCAAGGCCAAACTCTTATGCAAGTGCCTGTGTCTGGATCTCAAGGTCTTCAGCAGGTGGGTGTTCCAAATGGTAAGAATTCTCTTGTTAGTGTAGACCAGTAGTTCCCAAACTGCACTGCGGCTCCCTGGGGTGCCACGACGCTCCCACTGTGGTGCCGTGGAATGTTTCTATTTCCTATTCTATTCTATTTTTGTCTTAGGGGTGCCTTGAAAAAAATATGGAGACCCTAAGGGTGCCTAAAACTGAGGAAGTTTTGGAACCACTTACTTAGACCTAAAAATGAACCAGTAGATCATCTTAATTGATCGAATATTCTTGCATTTTATTTATTGTCCATAACAGATACAACTGGTGCAGCCTGGCCAAATCCAGATTCAAGGAGGACAAGCTGTACAAGTGCAAACACAACAAGGACAGCCTCAGCAAATAATCATTCAGCAGCCACAGACAGCTGTTACCGCAGGGCAGAATCAGGTATTGAGCAGTTTTATAGGAATCCGTGTTCAATTTCTACCTACATGTTCTTCAACACAACCAATTTCTTGTTGCTTCCCAACCAGAGCCAGCAGCAGATAGCCGTTCAGGGGCAGCAGGTAGCACAGACAGCTGAAGGACAGACCATAGTTTACCAGCCAGTAAATGCAGATGGAACTATCCTACAGCAAGGTTGGTGCAGTTCTGTTCACAATTCAAATGCAGCATTCTACTGCTAACCTTTCAGTATGTTCTACTATTATATGTATTTAATTCCTTATCTTTTCAATGTTTAGTGTTTTGATTTAATAAACATTTCCTCCTCAGCCTTTTGCAAAGTGGGAACTGTTTATTCTGCATGTCCATGGTGAGCATTAGAGGTTCCCTTGGAATTAATTGTATGTCCTCCCTTTCTTTGTCCCTTTGTTTTCTGTTTTTGTTATTTCCTAAAGTGACAGTCCCTGTTACAGGAATGATAACCATACCTGCTGCCAGCTTGGCAGGGGCTCAGATTGTGCAAGCTGGAGGAAACACGAATACAACAAATAGTAGCCAGGGAACGGTGACGGTCACTCTACCCGTGACAGGGAATGTTATGAACTCTGGTGGTATGGTTATGGTATGTATCAGTCTTTTATGATATTGTATGATTTATGCACATGCATCTTCGTTGTGCTTATTAAAGATTTTCTCTATTACTTAGATGGTTCCTGGTGCAGGCTCTGTTCCTGCTCTGCAAAGAATACCGCTACCTGGAGCTGAGATGCTGGAAGAGGAGCCATTGTATGTAAATGCCAAGCAGTATCACAGGATTTTGAAAAGGCGGCAGGCACGAGCCAAACTAGAGGCAGAGGGCAAAATCCCTAAAGAGAGGAGAGTAAGTGTCTTACCAAATGGGTCTGGTGCCAGCTATATTACCAACTGTAGTGTGCTGGCACACAATAGCTTTTTCTGCTGTTTCATACCAAAGCGAATGCAGAAAGGCACAGTGCACTTTATGAAGGGTATGCAGCAAGTGCACTGGATTGTTTCAATTTAGTGATCACTCCAGTCAAGACAATTCTTTCAACATACAGACAAATCCAGTTGTATACAAGGAGTTTTGTGAATAATATTTGTACTTTGTACTATTTTACTGTACATGGTCCATGTGTCTTGACAATACCTAACAGCTCAGCATTTAAGTCTTTGTCGGGAACTCTGTTTATTATAATTACATGAGACATACATTTAAAAAAACAAAAAACTTAAACTAGATTTTGGGCTTTGTAGCATGTAAGCCTTATCTAAATGTAAGAAATATGTGTCGTGCTATGCTCCCTAGCAATCAGGCCTTCAGGAATAACTGAATGACAGCGCTGTTGGGGACCTCCTGTCTATAAAATTGTTTATATGTAGAACTTTTATAGAATTGGGGGAATTGTATCCTTCATAACATGTTCCGAACTTTTAAAGCATTTATTGTGTTCTGGGCCCATGCTTTGCACTTTATTATGTTAAAAGGTATTCTCTAAAACCTCAGTGCTGTTATAATTGTTTGTTTATTACATCCTAGAAATACTTGCATGAGTCCCGACACCGTCATGCTATGGCTAGAAAGAGAGGCGATGGTGGCCGCTTCTTTTCTCCAAAAGAAAAAGAAGGGCATCATTTACAGGTAAATGGGCGAAACAGTGTTACATGTTCTTGATTTTCTATACATATTCATAATGATTATTAGCAGTAGTTATCTTACGGACACGAGTTTTCAAATATTAGGTGATAGATTTAAGTTCTGTTTTTTAAAAGTACAAAAGATAAAATGGGGGTGGGAACTGGCTGGACTCTTTTCTGTTCCTGGCGACAACTTTAACCTATATCAGCCATGCTTAAGTGCTGCATGTAGGCTCCTAACTAGGAGGCACATGGCATTGCAAGTTATCCACTGTGACTTTTATATAAAAATATCCTTCTATAATTTGTATAACTGAAAGTATCTATCATCATTTTTTTTGATAATTTGATTGATTTTCTTTTAGCTTTTTTCCGGTATATCCAATGTCTTGATTGTTTTCTTTCTAAAAGTATACGTTTGTACAATTAGTGAGTTTTTCTTTTGTTTTTGTTTCTTTTTGATTTTCTGCTCATTGGGCCGTATTCACACTTAAGAAGCTTCTGCTTCTTAGGTGCTTAGTTTCCCGATAGGACTTATGCTATGACTAAGCTTGCATAGTAGGTCATATACACAATCCTACATACCAGTTAGATCTGTAGGTTGCCTCCGTGCGGTCTTTAAAGGGTAGTTTAGTAGGAAAGAGGTGGCCTTAAGCCGCCTTTGGGACTGATTAGGTAGTGGGAGGTGGGGATGGATTTAGATTAGCCGAGGGGTGGAGAGAGGCAATGCCCGTGCGGAGTTTTCTTCTTAAGAAGGAAACTCTGCACGGTTAGATAAGGTAGCTCTATGGCACTCGTAAGTGTCATACAATACCTATAAACGGGGGCGGGTTAGGTGCGGATCTGTCCACACCTGACTCACTTGTAGGTGTGAATACAGCCGATTGTCCTGTAGCATTAGAATATTTTGGCCAAGGATTTCTTGTCAGACAAATTTTTCTACTAAAATATTGTGGTAAAATACGTCTCTAGTGAATTCAATTATTAGGAGGTGTAAATGTCTCAAGGTTCACCTACCCAGTACAAACTATCACCCCTTTGAAGTCACGGCTGGAGCTGGTATCAGTCCTCTACCAAACCGATGTCTGCACTTTCTAGAGACCTTCTAGCAGGGACTTCCTGACAAGTGATCCCAGGTTCCTGGGAAACACTACCTACTATAGTAGAAGCAAAACCCAACAACAGATACCTCCTTGTACTAATAATTAAATAAAATAGCAGTAATTATTAGTAAATGTATTATTTGTTTACTCCAAGCAGCTTCAATGAGAGAGACCAGTACTAGAATAAGTGCCAGGAGTAAAGAACTGATTTATTATAGTATTCACATATAAAAAATCTATTACATTAAATGTCCACATTGGATTATTATCCACCTTTTGTGTACAAACAGTATAATTAATGCCACTGAATAGTTTTAGTGAAGTCAAATGTATCTGTGCTCAGTCCTGCATATATAATATTCAGGCTGTACGTGTCTTGCTTTTTATTAGACTAAAACACTGCAAAGTGGATTAGTTTAGCTGTAGATGAAAGGTGCATTAGTAAAGAATGCTGAAATACTTAACACTTCCAGGACAGTAATGACATCTCAGTTCAGAGATTAGTATATTGGAAAACAGGAGAGGTGTAGAGGCAATGGTCGGGAAAACAGCTGTACTTGACTTTTTTCCACATAGTAGTGTTACTAGGCTTTTCTGAGATGCTGAAGTCATTGAAAGAATGTTGTTATCCTTGCTTTGTAGCTGGCCGTGCATCTAAAAGGACATTTTATTTTATTTTTTTTACATCGGTATCTCTAAAAATCCTAGCAATGCTACTCTGTGCAACTTCAAATTCAGCTGTTTGTCTATGAGCAGCAAAATTAAGACCGTTGATTAACGTCTACTTCTCTCCTTTGTTCATTACAGCGATGGTTACCCGTAAATTAAATAACTTTTCCTCCACTTATCAGGACACACTAAAAGATGATTGGGACAGCCAGACTGTTCAGAATCAGGACAGTTGGGAGGCATATGTGTATGTAACACATTGCTGTTATCTCATGTTTCGAGGGGAGGCATTCTGTAAAAGGGAAGGAGTTGACAAATGTAGTCCATGCACAGTAAGGGTGTTTACATAAGTAATACCAGTTCACACCTATGTGCAGACTTAGACATGCTCTGTAGCCCTAAGACTAGCAAGGTGCTGGCAGCAAACTTTACACAGCCTATATTGGTCCATTGCGTTAGTATGTTACTTCAGTTGTGCTAAAAGTATGGCATTGCTGCTTATTCATAGTGCTATGTGTTTCTATTTAATTTTTTTTTTTACCAAAAACAAAAAACAATGAACTACCCTGTATTTGAGTCACTGGGGAATGGGAACATACCTGGAAATGTATCGGCATTGCGTCTTGGCTGTAATGTGTCTACACACAACCTGCTGTACTCGCATTCTGATCTAGGGGTGCATTTGTGTTTGTGACTGGATTGTACCTTATATCATTGGTTGTGTAGCGTTTTATAGAACACAGGATTAATTTTTTTTTTATTTTATTTTATATTTTTCCAGTCTAGAGCAGCTTAAACAGTTTACCAAATGGACAGAGGCTTTTGGATTCTTTGTAGTTTTAATGCTCTTTGAAATTTCTTGTAGCATAATATAGTCTGATTTTTGGATAAATATATTGGATTTCCAGACTTGACGAGAAAGTGATTTCTTAATTCTAAAAAAAAAATCTGATGTTTGCTTATCTGTCTTTTAAAACTTAATTCATGTTTTTATGTTTCAGGAAGTGGAGTTTCATTAAACACAGATGGAGCCGAACTGACGGTAAAAACCTTTCTAAAGGCAGCTTAGGTTGTGTTTTTATGTTTATGTTCTAATTTTTTTGTTTCTTTACAGGATTCATCTCAGGGAAGAGATGTTTACAAAGATGATGCAACCACTCTAGCGATGTCCTGAACACAGCAGTGATGAAGCTAGAGCAGCCACCTTATAACTTCCAGTCTTTGTCAGATTTATAACCTTCCTCCACACAGGAATAACCAAAAGGTTCTGTACCCTTAAAGTGCACAGTCACAAAGAATTCACATTTGTTATTTAAAATGGTCACCAAATATGCATTTAATTATTTGTTCACAATTGCCTACTTGTTTATTTTGCTAAATTTCTGTCTTCTCAATTTCCTTTACTACTAAAACTATATGTAAATAGAAAGGGGATTAATTAAGCAGGTTTCTAGTAGTATAAAATGATAATTCTACGGACTAGAAAGAGAATGAAATAAAAATCGTTGTTTTTAACAAAACATGAAATGTAGGTTTTCCTAGTTTGAGACTGGTCCATGTGCAGATGAATTGCATATTTTCCCTACGGACAGAACAGTTCTTCATGAAATGTAACTGTATTTTTTATCTTATGTATAAGTTGACTTTTTTGTGCAAGGAAAATTGATGTCTTTACTGTTTAAAAAGCAGCATTCACCATCTACCAGCTAAGGCTTGTAGGTGCGTTTTGCAAACCTTATACTACGTCTAGGTATTTCGTATCAAATGTCTTAAAATATGAATTTTATAGAACCTTTTTGTGTTGGTGGTATTTTTTTATTTTTTTATTTTTTTTTGTTCCCACATTTTTGGGAGAGTAAAGCTGGGTGCACACTACATAAACTTTCACAAGATGCGTTGTATGTTTACATTATTACCAGCAATGTAAAGTCCTGACTATGCCAAGTTATGTATACAAACTGACATGATTTACTGGCAGTTGTGTGATATTCTTCTCAACATCTTGCATTGTTCCATTGGTGATCAGTAGAATTAAGAAGGTTATAACATCAAATCGCACAATGCGTGGAGCCTTTGAATGATAAAACAGGATCATGGGAGTGCACACACTTACACAATATTGCACCAAACTCCTGTCTATTGTGCGATTGTCACTATAATCTGGTGAAAATGCTGTAGTGATTACCCAGGATTGTGGGCCTCCATTGCGAACAGCCCTGTTTTGATAGGGATGTTTGCTCCCAGCCAGTTCCGAACTGAGGCATAGCAATTGATTCCTGGAGCACCGAACGCGGTGCTCCGAAAGGTGATGAACCCCACTCCCTAACCCTAAGTCTCCCCCCGCGAATCGCATACTCGCCCATTCATAAAAAAGACATTCTGAAACTGCTCTCATTCGAAATAGGGACAGCTGAAAAGCAACTTCCAGCTGTCCCTATTTCGCTGTGGGGACTCGCAATGTTTACCCAGCTTAAGTTTGTGTATTTATTTCACAACTTGAAAACGGACTGGCAATATTACATTTTATTTAATTAGATTATATATATGTGTTTTTATTTTTTTTTGCCCTCCGATTTCATTTAAAGGATTCTTCTCTCAAGAAGTACATTTATTCTAAGATCTAGTCCTGTGGTTTTTTTTTTTTTTTCATTTAATTCTCACAGATATCACTCTACACTTTGCATGTGGGAATGTTATATTTCTGACTGTGTGTATGTCTGGAAAAAATAGGGCAGACATATAAATTGTGAATTTGTTACTTAAGAAAATATTTGTACATATCTTTTTTTTTTTTTTTTTTATTATTTTATATGATAAAGTTTTTCATATGTGTTTTTTTTTCCTATTAGCTGTATTTGTAAGTACTGTGTACCTCGCCCAGCTAATAAAAACTTTATAAACTGGTTGATTTACTTTGCTGTCATATATGGTTCATAATTATGTGTATCTACAGTGGTGAAAGTGGAAAATTATGCATAAATAGAATTAGGTAATTTTAGAATGACATTTGTAGGGGGAGTAGTGGTAGCGCATACCGACACACTACGGTTCACATACTTTCTGGCTCTGTTTGTTTTTCATATCTTTAGCGCAAAAAGACATAAAGTACTGTATGGGAGCTCTCAAATAAAGGATTATTTGGATTGATGGAACTGGAACAGAATTGCCTGCGTTTCCAGAGTCTACCTCTATACTGAAAATCATAACATTGGGACATGGAAGCATGACCTTGCTAAAGGATAAACACAGTCATGTTATGTGTGATGGTTCCTATAAAGACCTTGTGTAATGGGATAAGATCAGTTTAAGTTGCAAAATGTTAGTTCATAGCAGCTGTATGGATACTGAAAGCTAGATAACATCTTGGTATTACTATCTCATGTATTCTGGTTGGATACATAATTACTTCAAAACTTACTAACATCAACAACTTATCCCCACTATGAATCCAACCACAACCTCCATTCCTCTTAAGTCCTATGTTTGGGTTCCATCCTGAATTAGTGTTACAAATAATGCACTGTAATTTTGCAGCAATTGTAAGTGAAGTAAAACTTATTTTTTAACTATATACTTGTTTTTTCTGTCTTTATTCATATTGTGTAAATTTAAAGACACAGATTTTTTTTATTTGGCCAACTTACTGAATTATTGATGACCAAATGATGAAAGCATCTCATATGAAAATAATTAATCAAAAATACGAAACCACTACTACCCAGTTTGACTCTTCTGTAACCTCCAAACTTAATTGTAACTTTAGTTTGCCATAATTTTCTTTAAAAGATGTAAAACATGACTTACTTGTAGAACAATATTTACCAACATGCCATGGTAATTATGACTAGGCTTGTGCTTGTAATAATGATAAACGCACCAGTAAGCTTACCCTATTAATAGTCAGGGTATTGTTAAATCTGTCACCGAAAAATAATGTTAATTTTATTCCACATACAGTAACCCTTTGACTATTTTGTGAGCCTAAACTTCCCAAGGCAATGATTCTTAACCACATATTAAATGCTTGGCCTACTCCATTCAAATGTATTGTTTTCTTGTTACTTTGTTTTATTTTTCATGATAATAAATAAAATATATAATAATATAAAATATAAAAGTAGGATAATAGTGTCATGAAAGGTTACCTACTGCCTGAAAATCCAACATTAGAGAAAATAAATAAAACATTCCGATCTCAGTTAATGTTTTACGAAACAAAAATACCAAATACCAGTTACATAAAATAAAAATAAAAAAACACCCATACTCCCCCGCTCCCCCTCCTCTAAATAGTGTAAATGTAACATTTTATTGATGCTAAAAGATTTACTTAAACAGTGCCCATAGAAACATTGCTTGTGGCTCTTTTTGTTTTCTTAATTATATGACGATCATTGCATTACCAGCTTGAACCTTTTTGTTTCTCAATTGGGTACAGGTACCCTTGGATAAAAATACGACCTTCTGGAATCCAGTGCTGTGCTTTGCCTTATTTGACACTATAGGTCACATGCTGTGGTTTCAGGTTTTGTAGTGTTACCAGTCATAAAACCACCTGGTAGCAGTAAAAATGACAATAATATGACACTACCTGCCAACACTGAAAGTACTACATTTTGTTGATGCTTATTATACTTTTAAATGCATATGTCTTAACTTGCGCATTTCCATATGGACTTAAAAGTCAAACTTGATTTTAACTTTGCATATGCAAAAAAATATGCACCAACTGCATGCTGCCAACTCAAGGAACATGATCGCAGCGCTGCATGCCACAGCATAGAGTTCATACTGTCAAAGGAGTGTTAATACAATTTTGTGCCATGTTACGATTGGTTATGGTAGACTAGAATAATACCTTCTGTCTTACAAAGAAAAAAAAAAAAGGTACAATCCAGCATTTATCTTATATCCTCTCTCCCTTTGTGTTAAGAACAGATATATTACAAGATTTTAAGCTTCTAATTAAACTTCTTTCACCTTTACAGGTGAATAGCCTTAAGTGCTGTCAACAGTCTGGCCTAGACTGGTCATGTTAGGGAGATGGGTTTAGTGGGTCCACATAGATTTAAAAAACAAAACAAAATGATGGCCTTTTTTAGTCATATAATTAGGGCGTAAATTTGCCTTAATGGTAAGATTTCATTGTGAAAATTATGCATTTATATGTGTTATGACCTCAGTATTTCTCAATATGTGGTGACACTACTATTGATTCTTCAATTCAGTGAATGTTGCTAGAGGCTAAGAATGGATCCATAATTTGAAAATAAGTGAATCCGGGAAAAATTTACACCTGCGCAATACCATATGGAGTTTCAGGGGAGGCAACATAATGTTATGGTTTGCATGTAGGGAGAAGATTTTGCTTATGGCAAATGCTGACAAACTTTGCTTTTACACTGTTATTTAGACTTGGGCTAACATCACGTCTCAACTCAAATACTATGCAATAGATGAAGGGGCTGATACAGGGCTGCACTTACACATATTTTTAGGTGCAGGTGTAGTCCTGACCAATACCATGTTGAATTGCAAGGGGAGGCAATTGTAAAAGCAGAATTAAGCTGGCCATACCCTAGAGCAGTGTTTCCCAACCCTGGTCCTCAGGGACCAATAACAGTGCATGATTTCCAGGTCTCCTTGCTGGAGCGCAGGTGTGTTCATAACTGACTGACACATTTTAAAAGTTCCATAGGTGGTACTCATTATATCACTTGTTCTGTGCAGAGGCCTGAAAAACATGGACTGTTGGTGGTCCCTGAGGACCAGGGTTGGGAAACACTGCACCAGAGCAATTATTGTACTGATCATTCAATTATTGGGTGATCAGGCAAATAATTGATGTAGTTAGTGGGATAAATTAATTTTTAAAACGCTCTGGTATGATTATTTGATCTTTTGATATGTTTGATTTAAATCGGGAGCAAGCTCATGATATCTTCTAGTGTATGGGCATTTTCAGTTATCAGGAATACAAGTCACAGCGCTGCAGCCTGAGATTCTGCAGTGCTATGACAGTGGACCAAAGAGAGGACATAGGGGCTGATTCAAAGTTTGGGAGTAAAGGCAAAACAGGTGCAAATATACAGCTTGGCTAAACCATTTTGCAAAGTAAGGGGTGCTAATTCATTTTAATTCTTTTATATGCAGGGAAAATACTTTACTTTTACATGTAGATGTCATACTGCATAGCTTTATGCATAGTTGCCAACTTTCCCTGAATATCACGGAGACTCCTTCAAGATTGGGTAATCTCCCTGATTCTAATTTCGTCCATTGAGGTCTATGGAGATGGCCAATTTCATGGAGACCAAGATGTAATGAAAGACTCGGCTGCAGTGTCACTTTTATCTTTTCTATAAAGATAGTACTGAAAGTATTCACTGACAATTTAATAATAAATACTGATACTGCCATTTTTATTGTAAAATAGTTTTCTTGGCAGTGCGAAATACACCTATAGGTGGAGCTATTCACAGGACACACCTCTTTGGCGGTACAGGACACACCCCTTTGGTGCAGCGTCTTGATAGTGCTTTCACAAGCTCCCTGATATTCATTTGCAAAAGTAGGCAACCATGGTTTTATGTTTAAGCTATAATATAGAGTTAATCTAAACTTCACCTCTCAATTCTAATTCAGCTTTCACAATTTACAATTGCCTCTCCTAGCAGTTTAACATGGCATTGCTCAAGTCTGCACCTAAAAATAAAAGGTGTAAGTGCAGCTCTGAATCAGCCCCATAGTGTCCTCTCTCCTTCTATGTGTGTACTGTGACAGCACCCTGAAGTCTGTTACTGTGAGAGGTTTTGCACCATGTTGCAGAATCTCGCACACTATCTTTCATTCACAAAAATAGTTTGTGCAGCCAGACAACAGGCTGAATGGGTCTCTTGTCAATCAGAGAAAACTGCAGCCAGCCAATAGGCAAGCTGAAGATTCCCTTAGGTTTATCAATCCCAGCAGGAAAAGTGTATGGTGCTGATATCAGGACCTTTCCCCAGGGGAAAATTGTCTCATATATCAGGCCCAGTTGCAGTCCCCGCTGTGATGGGCTGCTTTTAGAAATCAAGACAGCTGAAAGTTCCTTTTAGGCTCTCTCTATTTCGAATAGGGAGATTTTTTTTATTTTTATGAATGGGTGAGTGTGCCGATTGCCATACTCACCCATTAATTTTCGCACCACCCGCCCTTGACAGCTCCAGAGTGGTGAGTAACCTTACTGGGTACTTTTAGTGTTGGGGGGGGGTTAGGGCTAGGCTCTTTGGAAGGAAGGGAGGGTCAGGGTTAGGGCCATGGAAGGCAAGGGTTAGGGTTAGAATTAGGGAAAAGTTTGGGGTAGTGTTTTGCACTTACCTAGCGGAGCACGGTGTTCGGTGCTACGGTGATTGATTTCTATGTGTCATTGAGGTATAATAAATTGATATCCCAGCTAGTTCATAACTATCAAAATAGGGCCGTTCTTAGCGGGGACCCACACCCATCAGGCCACCCCCTGCTGGGATCCATTATCTTCCTAGTGTGTGGCAGCTTTATAATTAAGAAATGAAGTTTCTTAACTCAAGTTCATTTTATAGACTAAACATAAAGCTATGCAGTATTTGAGTTCTATGCATAAGTGAAGAATTTTCTCTGCTTGCAAAAGAATTTCATTTAGATTTGTGCACTTGCATCTCTTTTACCGTTGCTGCCAGACTCTGAATCGACCACACAGGAACGGATTCACACTTACGATTTTGCAACTTTTTCCATGTGCATTTTTCGGTAGTGATATCCTGCGCATGTGTAGTAAGTTTTTTTTTACGCAACCTATGTAGGATTTCGGCACGGACTTCAAATCCGTGCTTAGTGAGCTACATCCGAAGGGGCGTGCCAGTCCCCCGTACGTAGGAAGTTAAGTGAAAGTGGGTGGGGGGAGACATTTTAAATGGCCTAATATGGGCGCAGTTAGGAAAGTATGCACCTACCTAAGCAACATAAACACAAATATACGCACATAGGGCCTGATCCAGAACAACGATGTAGCGCTGAGCGTGCTAACGCTCAGCGTTACATCGCTGACTCCCCCCTGGCACTCCCCCTGTGCGGGCGTATGGCCCCTTCCTTACGCCGGGTGAAGGCTACCCTAGCTTCGCCCGGC
>WWET01002904.1:140619-162314 GCA_011038615.1 Limnodynastes dumerilii | reverse complement strand
ACTAGCGACGGCGGCCGTAGCTCAGGATCAGGCCCATAGAGTTAAGGTTGCCCTATGGTGGTGGGAGTCTGCTAAAATCCCTAAGTGTGTGGGGACTGTCATGGGTGTTGCCTTGCAATTTTGCCGTGTATCTTTGCAAATTCGTGCGTACGTAATTCACACTTAAGTGTGAATATGGTCCAAAATGGCTTCCCCTGCAGTGGCAATTCTGCATGGTTTTGATTAGGTCTAGATTTTCACTTGATTTCCTCTTCTCTTTTCAGATTTTAATTTTCTATATATAACAACTATAATTAAGTTACATTTATTAAAAAGACAAACCTATTTAAATGCTGAATGTGAATGTACTACAATGTTTCACATTGTGTGTTCTGTATCTCTTGGTTTCTGCTCAAGTTTGCCTAAAGGAATTGGCTGCCTATTATCTTATTAACGATCAGCTGTGCATTCTCCCATGTGATTTGTGATAACTCTCCCAGTGCACTTTAAAAAGCAACCTGAACACGACTGTGTACACTACCTTGAAAAAGCTGCTAAAGCGAAACACGTCGGTGTGAGCTGTGAGGGGCTCCATTCTCTATTACCCTGCATGTGCTTTGGAATTTGTGTATGAGTTTTCCCACCTAAGGTAGGGTGAGCTAGCTGCCCCTTTTTGGGGTGAAGACCTACCGTGAGGTGGTCCTTTTGTTTATTTTGTTTATTTTCCGTTTTTAGCACAAGGGTCGGATTGGGTTCTTGATTTCAGTCATGATGATACATATATATTGAGATTTGATTGCTGTAAAGAGTCCCGTTCAGAGGATTTTAATGTGTTTATAACAAGTGTTTATTGTTGTCCACGTCATTTTTTTTATATTTTTGCTTTAGAATTTTGGAAAACAATAAACTTGTAGTATATTTTACATTGATGTTATTTGGAGCGCGCAATTTTTTGGTAACTTTTGCTGTAATAGGGTTCTTTGACTCTCTTTATCAGTGTACTTTGTACTATATATTTAAATGCTATTGAAGAATTATAAAACATATGAGGCATTTGCTCAGCACAGACTGAAGACATTTGCTTCTTGCTGATTTTCCATTTAAACAATAGGGGTTTATGTTGGTAACTACTCAATAGTAACAAACATTAGTGTGTGCCAATATATGTATACAGGGGGAATATAGGACTTTTGTAAATGACTAGATTTGATCAGGGCAGCTCAACACAAAGAACAGCTATCTGTTACCGAGATAAAAAAAAACTAAAGAAATCAACGTAGAGCGCCTCTTGATCAAATTATACAAAACAACAATGAATTTGAATATTTAATTAAAATTTTTATTTACTAGTTAGAAGATACCATCTGTCCGGGCGGTCCGGTACTGGTCTTTCCACCCACAACGCTAGTCAATAACAACCATAAAAGGTAAAATCTCAAATTATTTTTAAACTTTGAATCAATTCTTGTAAAATATATTATGTTTAAATATTTTATTGGAAGTTTTCCAGAAATATTACAGAAATAGGTAACTTTGGTCATCATAAGACAACATACATGAGTAGGAAGTATACATGAATGATATAAATTTCTACTTTGAGTATTGTTCCATAGCATTTTGTAGAGTATCCTTCCATCCATATTTTCTAAGATTTTTCACTGTTGGAAGGGATCGTCCATAAGCTGCCATAAAGCCCTCACGACATAGGGGAGTGACAGGGGGTGTGCACTCCCCTCTGTCTTGCGTAATTTCAGACCCCCGCGCGCACGGAAAGCATGCGGGGGTCTGAATCTGGTCCATAATATCTTTTGCTTGGACTATTATTATACGTGCGACCCTTTCTATATTACCTTTGCACCTTGTGGATTAGTATCTTTATAAAAAGTCTTGTGATCACAATTATGAATAACAGTTGACTGGATTAACACCTAAGAAGCAGATGTTTCTTAGGTACGTAAGTGGTCGATTTTGGCCACTGGGCATGCGTAGTTATTGTAACTACGCAATCTATGAAGCCCTTAAGCACGTAGCTGAACTTTGTGCAGTCTTTAAAGACCACACATAATTTTTTAAGTGAAAGGCGTGCTACGGCGAGCCTCCGGGGATAAATAGGTAAAGTGGGTGGGGGGTGGGAGCGCTGGGGATTGTCTGTGTGTATTTTCCCTCCTTAAGAGGGAAATATATACGTTGACTTATGGTTGCCTATGACACTCATAAGGGGCGGGGGAGTGGATCGGAGAAGTAGGTGCGGATACATGTGTATTTTCCCCTACGGATCACACACGCAAGTGTGAATCCGGTCCAGTACTTTTTTTAAATTCAAATAGTTTTAATTGAAAGTTTTAGCAGCAATACAGGTCACAGTATATGCACATTGCAGCAACAAACAGTGTTCACACATATGAGTGAAAGATCTGAGTACAGTATCTTATTTCACATATAAATTTTTCATGAATTAATGAAGTATTTTCTAGCCGCAGTCTGTCTCCAACAAGGGGAGGGGCCTAAGCACACCAGGTTCTAGCTATACACACTTTAGCCCACATACAAAGAAATTAAATATAGAGTTGCTTATATCTATTAAAGTGATCTTCAAGCCCAATACCAAAAATGCACCATTTGTGATGACTGGATGGGAGGATCACACCCGTTTGCCCTATAGAGTGAAGAATCCTTTTCCAAAACCTCTGCACCCCCGAACATGACCATAATAAATGCAAAAAGTGGACCCCAAACTCTCCGCACTTTAGGCATGCTCCAGAGTGTGTGACGCTGATTTCAGCCAGTCTAAATGGGATAAGGTAGGCTCTGTGAATAATATAGATTTGTATTTACTGGAATCTAATGTTTGTAGTTATGCCCAGGGAGCTACTCAAGACCCCTTCCCACTAATCATCAAGTGGGCCTAAATCAGCCACCCAAAGTGCCCTGAGGCGGTCAAGAGAGGTCTCCGGAACGGCTGTGGTCAAGGCAGAATAAATCTCAGAAACTACATGTTCGTATCCAATATCCAACAATAGTGTCCTGACTGGAGAGACAATTAAAGAGGGAAGTGTATGTACAAATTGAGCATTAACCACATGTTGCAATTTAAAATACTTAAACCACATCGAGCCAGGGAGGGAGAACTTGGCCTGCACCTGAGGAAAGGTTTTGAAGACAGAGTTTTGCAGTATTTGATAAAAAGTGAGGATATCATGTTTATGCCAACCCTCCTACCCATCAAAGCGCATAAGAGCTGGAAAGCTGGAGTTACCCCACAGAGGGGTAGCTGGGTCAACATCTTTACCCCCAAATAGTGCATGCGTCCACCTCCACACTTTCTGTGCCTGAATAATGAGAGGAACAGAATTACAAGGCTAAAGGCCTGCCAATAGAGCTTGTGAAGGGGTGTAACCAAAACCTGCCTGACTGACCAAAGTCCAATGGAGGTCTCCATGAGAAGAATCCGTGACCCAGTCCCTCAGGTGAGACAACTGAGCAGCCATATAGTAGAGCAAAATATTTGGAAGGCCTATCCCCCCTTTTCTCTAGCTCTAGAGAGGTTTTCCCTGTTAATCCTGACTCGTTTATTTCCCCAAATAAAGGAGATAAATAAAGAGTTAATTTTGTGGAATAGTTTTGGTTGTATTGGGACCAGTGACTGTAACAGAATATATAACAATTTGGGCTGGACAGATATTTTTAGCAAATTGACGCTGCCCATAACTGTCAGTGGTAATTTACTCCATATTTTCATTCTAGCTTCCAAAACACTGATAAGGGGTAACAGGTTATTTATGAAAGAAGAAAAAATCAAGGGTCTCGGTGGAGCGCTGTAGTTCCCTGTAGCAGCTTTAACTTGTGTCTCTGAATAGGTATAGGTATTCACAAAAGATAGTGGATGCAAAGGTGAGATTAGTATGCGCTAGGAATATGGTGTTTTGTAGCAGGAAGAGGGTTTTTAGAGTGTGTAGTATTCTGGAACTCTATAAATATCTGCCCCAAATGTTATTACTTTTTATTTTATGGGGAAGGAATTGTGTTTTTAGAAGTTCCTATACAGATAGCTAATCAACTAGGGATGTGGTTACTTTTGTGCTTGTACACAGATTTGATACATACATTCAAAACTTTTCACATATCCCAAATAAGTTGTTGCTAAATGTTGCCAATCTTTAGAGTTTCTAAAGTAATCGTGGCATGCACTCTTACATATAAAATTATAGGTAACAGAGGTTATTGTCTCTCTTATAATTTGTCTATAGTAGCGCTGTTTACACTGTTGACATGACAGTTTTTTGTCCGGTGGATGCAGAGTTTACACAGTGTAGCGCTTAAAGTGTCCAAGTAATATAAGCTCACAAGTCTATAGGAGCTAAGATAGTAATGCAACGGTCTTACAGTTAGACGATCACTCACTCGCGGCGTCTCTGGCATGCGGTGTCCGTTTCAAATCTTCGTTTGGCGGTACATACAGCAGCCGTTATTTCTCCAGGGCGCAGCTGGGCTTTCATGCTGGGCAGAGGTGATGTGCAGAATCACTTGCTGTGATTAGCCTCGGTTTCAGCGCCGATGTCTCAGATGGAAAGGGGGAGGAGAAACAGAAGAGAGGACCGCAGATAGTGTGATAAAGCAGGAACAGGATTTTATAAGTGCTGATTAAAAGGTACTCACAAAAATAGAGCTTGAAACAGGCACATAAAGGTATCTTTGCTTTATCCAGAGGTGCAGTGTTCCTCTAGACATATGCAGGATTTAATCCAAAACTCAATAGTGTACTGGCCAACGCGTTTCGGACGGTGTACCGTCCTTTCTCAAGGCATGTCAGGGGTAACAGGTTGTTAGAACAAAATTGAGACATATCGTTTGATATATGGATACCTAAATATTTAAAATCAGAAGTCCATCTTGAAGAGCATGCAGCTATGGGAGTCTCCGGAGCTGGGCCCTGCATTGGCATGATATATGATTTGTCCCATTTGATCAAAAGCCCGGAATAGGTACCAAATTTATTGACCAATTGGAGGAGAGCATCCAGTGATCCTTGCGTATCAGTTAGAAATAACAGGAGATCATCTGCATATATAGCGACCTTTTCCTCCGTGCCTCCCACCAAGATCCCTTTAATTGTAGGCTGCACCCTAATAGAACAAGCAAGAGGTTCCACTGCTAATGCAAATAGAAACGGGGATAATGGGCACCCCTGCCTAGTTCCTCTGCCAAGTTCAAATCTATTGGAGATGTAACCATTAATTGATACCCTGGCAAGTGGCGCTGACTAAAGGATCTTAATTCAACTAATAAATTGAGGGCCCAACTTCATCCTCTTCAGCACCGCCCACAGATAACACTACTCAACAGAGTCAAATGCTTTTGCAGCATCCAGAGAGATCACCACCTCCTCTGACCCCTCCAGATGCCGCAGCTGCAAATGAGTAAATAGAGGTTAATGGAAGTAGATTTTTTGGGCATAAACCCGGTCTGATCCGGATGTATCAGCACCTCAACCACCTGTGTGAGTTTATTCACCAGAACTTAAGCAAATATCTTAATGTCTGTGGTTAGAAGCGAAATGGGCCTATACGAATCTACTGAGAGCGGGTCCTTTCCTGGTTTAAGTATTACTATTATAAGGGCATTATGCATAGTCTCAGGGAGGAAGCTTCCCTCCTGAAACCGTTTAAATAATTCATGGAGCAGAATAAAATTCTCTTTGGAATTTATATACTTTGATAGGAATACCGTCCAGACCAGGTGCCTTCTTGGTGGGAAATGAATTAATTGCCGTATCTATCTCGTCAATCTGAATAGGGGCATTAAGAAGAGACTGACCATCACTAGACAGCTTGGGTATGGGTATAGATTCAAGATACGCAGCAAGTTCTCCAGAGCCATAGTTCACTCTAGAAGCATATATAGAATTAAAATGATGAAAGAAAACCTGCGCAATATCAGGAACTGTGCGCTGCTCTTCACCCCCTGAATCCCTTATAGCTGTAATCACGGTGGAAAGACGTTCCTCCCTTGCTAAATAAGCCAGGTAACTACCACACCTATCCGTCTGGCCATATCACCAATGAGCCGAAAAAAGAAGCCTCCTCTTGGACCTGGTCAGCAGGCAGTCAGAATAAGCCTGTTGGCAGTGCAGCCATGCAACTCTGTCCGAGTCTAAACAAGTGTGCAAGTCCGTAGTCTCTAAGGTTAAATACTTATCAGATTCGTGTTTTTTTAAATCTTTTTTAAATTTAGCTATGCGCGCAATAAAGGACCTCCACATATGCGCCTTAAATGCGTCCCGAACTATCTGTGGGGGGCTATGACCCTCATTGATATCAAAATAAGACTGCTATTGAGCCCCCAACGGGGATTCTTGACTCACCAAGTTTAACCAAAAGGGATTGAGTTTCCAGAATGATACCCCTCTAGGTAAATTAATAACCCACAAAACTTTTATAGTGTGGTTAGATATTCCCAGTGGCAAGTAGTCTACATTTACAACAGACATTACAGACGCCTGAGAAACCAACGCTAAGTCAGTCCTGGAGAAGGTACGATGGGCCTGATCCAGCGCTACGAAAATTCGCACGACGGGCGAATGCGAACGTACGCTCGGGCGTATCAACCTACACGCCCCTAGCACTCCCATAGTAAAGTCCCTGCTTACGGCGGCTATACCCTACACTGGGTACGACCGTCGGCCGTACGAAAATTCGCAGAAAATACGCTGAGAAAATACGCTTAGCACGCCCATACTGTACAATTTAAATGGCTATCCCCGCCTCCCTGTAGTAAAACGGGCGCCCAGCCGACCATCGTAAAAAAAATACGCCCAGCGAGCGAAAAATACGCTAACGATACGCCCGCTATTCGCTCATGACGCTCGGGCGACCGGAAGCTGTCATACTGGGCATGCGCATTGCGAATTTTTAGCCGAAAATTCGCATACGCTCGTCGTACGCTCGCTTGCGAGCGTTGCTCTGGATCAGGCCCGATGTGAGGAAGAAAAGCAGGAGAATTTTGAGATATCAGGGTTTCTTACCCTCCACACATCAACCAACCCCATCTCCATCAGTACTGCCAAGAATCGAGAAGAGTGGCCCGTCATCTCACCACTCTCCCTCCATAATAAAGGATCTAATGTCATGTTTAAATACCGCACGGTCCAGTACTTTTTGAATTTTCCCCATAGATAGATGTGTGAATGGTTTAACATATTTTATATATTTTAGAAGAATTAAGGGTTTAAAAATGATTTAGTGATTTTACCTTTTTTTGTTATTGCCTAGTGTTGTTTGTAGAGATACCAGTGCTGGACCGGCTGGTCGGATGGTATCTTCTAACTATGGTTAATAATAAAAAAAAAAAAAAAAAAAAATATTCAAATTCCTTTTGTGTAATTTGATCAAGAGACACACTATTTTGATTTCTTATGATTTTCTATTTGCCTACTTTATACGAAGAAAACTCTGGAGACTCTCCGATGTCTAGAAAAGGACCCACACAATAAAAACAAACCCAAACAAAATTAAGAAATGAACTGTAATTGAGTAGACAAACCTGCATCAATTTTAAGACTTTTTAAAATGTATTTATATATTAATGGAATCAATAACATTTTTGAGTAAATAACATTATCATCATCATCATCTATGCACAATACAGATGAGACGTAAGTGAATGTTTGAAAGCTCTTAGTTGATGTTGTAGACAAAAACTAGCTTAAACATGATAATAAAGAACACTTAAGCCTTTATAACTTTACAAATAATTTTTTTTTAAATATTTATTATACTTTCTTTTATTGTACTATATAATACAATACACCTATAGGGCTAGATCCAGACTTAAGAAGGAGCATGAAATTAAGAGAGGAAGGTTACACCTGGGCAAAACCATGTCGATTTTAGGGGAAGTCAAGTTAATAATACCCCGTTCAGATTACCAGCCCTGCAAATTTGCAGGGACACACCGGGCTGCACGTTCACACTGACAGCGGTAACCCGGGATTTCCCAGGTCACCGCTGTGCAGTGGAGCCGCTGGACCCAGCTTTCTCTGCAAACCCCTTCTTTTTAGCCGGGTCTAAGACCCAACTAGAAAGAACCGGGGTTCACGTTCAGATTGCCAGAAAAAGCCGGGGTTTTCATGAAACCCGGCTATTTCATGAAAACCCCGGCTTTTAGCTGGTAATCTGAACGGGGTATTATATACTTTGCATGCGGGGATATATCTTTGAATTGTTTACTGCACACAGATACTGACCAGTTTTACTTTTACACTGTTATTTAGACTTGGGATAGGAAACACCACCTCTTAACTCTAATACTCTTTGAAACAAATGAAATATGACTCCCCTGCAATCAACATGGTTTAGCCCAGGAGTAACTTTCCTCTCTTAATTTGCAAGCTCCTTCCAGGGCCGGTGCTAGCATGTCTGGCACCCCTCTGCAAAAATATAAATTTATTCCCTTCTCTTTTCTAAATTATTTGCTAATTCAATTTAAGGTTTTTTCTTTTAATACAAATCATAAAATGAAAATTAGTAAAGAGACTAATATAAATGAATACATTAAACAGAAAAATGTATTGCTTGTGCCCCATTGCTAAACATCACCATACTTGTGCTCCCTTTCATAAACATGACCATGCTTGTGCCCCCTTAACATAAACATGACCATGCTTGTGCCCCCTTCCATAAACACCATTATTTTTAAATGTATACATTATTATGTCCCACACCTTTAATATAAACAACAAAGTTATAAAGGCTGAAACATGTAGAAATACTGTATAGGCTCAACAGGTTTTATATACGAGAAGGTAAGATGCAGCCCACATGTATTCCATTGTGAAAATCCAATAGGGAAAGTGGGTTGTAATTAATTTCAAGAAAGGCAATCTGTCTAAACTATACACCATTATGAAGCGCTAACTAAGCTGAACTTTCCAGATAAAGTACTTTTAACAAAATGTATTTTATATAATTTTTGCACTAAATACTGACACATTGGGCCTGATCCAGACCTATGCTGATGCGCTGTGCTTAGTAAAGCACAGCGTATCGGCGTATACTCTGCCCGACACTCCCCTTGTGCAAGCGTATTTTCCCTCGCTTACACCGGCTGAAGGCTACCCTAACTTTAGCCAGGCTAAGCAAGGGAAAATACGCTCACACAGGAGCGTATGCCCGCTAACCCCTCCCTCCCTCATTAAACTACTTCCCCCCGCCCACCTAAACTAACCTTAACGTAGTATTGCTGGGGGATGCCCTCTCCAGCGTTACTACGGCGCTGCTACGGATACCCGATCAACTACGGCACTACTACAGACGCCCGATCATGGACAGATCGGCTTTTAAGCCGATCTTACGCTGCTGCCTGGCGTCTTAACGCCATCCAGTGTAGGTCTGGATCAGGCCCAATGACACATAGAAATATTTGTGTATAGATCCTTTTTATGTATACACTGCCCTTGTTCTATTTTCTTTACTTGTTTTGCTTATAGCTAAAACCTTTCAGTATTCAAAAAAATTAAATAGAAAGAACAAAAAACCTTGTTTGCTATTCCTCTGTCTAATGCCTGTTTTATGTCACAACCTTTAAAATGTCTGAAAATGAGGTAATACTACCCATAAAAGAAAGAAGGTGGGAGGACAGACCTAACTGTACACGCTTTATTACACTATAAAAATGCTGTCATATAAATGCCTTCATGTACATGATTTTAAATCTACATGTTTCTATCATGCCTGTTTATATAACATTACTTAGAGAAGACTTGAAATATGGACTCCAGTGCTTCATGATAGTACATTGACAGTCATATAGTTCTTTCATTTCTTCGGGCTTTTAATAAGCTGTCACAGATGCAGGAGATGCCTGTTGAAATGGATAAGTTGCATGTCAGTATTTTATCATCTCCACATTTACAATCAGTAGTTTCAAAATGTACCTGATAGCCTTTTGTAGAAGGTGATGAGAAAGACACACAGCACCATGCTCAGGAAAAGTATCCATCGTAGAATCTCCCAGGCTGTGTTGTGCCTATATCCAACACTGGAGTAAAAATAACCAAAAAGAAAGGTCACAATAACAGCAATTCTAACGTCTATCCTGCAAGGAATTATATATATAATTCTATGAATTCAAATGACCACCGCATGATACTAATCCACCCAACTTATTATAATGGGTCAAGAGCTTTTCTAAATAACAATATAATGGCAAAACAGACAACTAATTTTATTAACTAGTTTTGAGAGGCTTCCAATATGACCCTGACCTCTAAAAACACTACTCACAACTTGATGTAAGAGATGTTTGCTAACAAACAACTATCTAATATCTTCATGCACAGCAAGCAACTTATTTTGTCACCCCATGACCTGTTTATCCGGCATGTAATGCGCTTACTATCATCCACGCTCCTTCCAGTGCCAACTTCCCTTTGCTGTTTCCAGTACCGCTCTCCTCCTAAATTCTGTGACATGCTTGTGATGGCATGCAAATTGTGTTGTTTTTTTTTTTTACATTGTTTTTATTCAAGTTCAAAAGACAAATGAACAAATAATAAAATGTTCAATGTATATGTTATTACATCAGTCAAACATTATACATAAGAAAAAAGAAATAATGCATAACAAAAGTTCACATAGATTTATAGTCTTTGGGCCTGATCCAGCGCTACGAAAATTCGCACGACGGGCGAATGCGTACGTTCGACCGTGCGAAAAACCATACACGCCCCTAACACTCCCATAGTAAAGTACCTGCATACGACGCCTATACCCTACACTGGGTACGACCGTCGCCCGTACGAAAATTCGCAGAAAATACGCTGAGCGTACGGGCTTAGCACGCCCATACTGTACAATTTAAATGGCTATCCCCGCCTCCCTGTAGTAAAACGGGCGCCCAGCCGACCATCGTGAAGAACGCACGCCCCGCGAGCGAAAAATACGCTCACAATACGCCCGCTATTCGCTCATGACGCTCGGGCGACCGGAAGCTGTCATACTGGGCATGCGCGTTGCGAATTTTTCCCCGAATTTTCGCATACACTCGTCGTATGCTTGCTTGCGGTCGTTGCTCTGGATCAGGCCCTTTGTCATTTCTAGGTATCTAACATCTTAGTGTATCATGGCTGTCTCCCCGTCCCAGGCGCCCTCATCCTATGATTCCAAGAAGCTGTTAAGCTTCTGTTACACTACTGTTAACCAAATAGGGGGATCAGATTGTAAAACCCTTGTCTCATACCATCCAGTTTTGTAGAAACATTTTTGTATATTAGTTTTGATGGGAATGGATACTGTGTCAATATATGTTTCCCCCATTGCAAAGAATTTCTCTATACGCTGTTCCTTATGTAACGAAGCCTCGAGCCACTCCATTCGAAACACAAAATATAATTTATTATGAAATAACTTCAAATTTGGAGGCTCATTTTGTATCCACATATGAAGGATACATTTCCGTGCTACCGCTGATATTATTGTGGCTAAATGTCTACTTTCTTTAGTGCATTTAATAGCGGGATCAATCATACCCAAAATAGCCCATTTCGCATCTAGTGGAACATAGCTGAGTAGGTGCTCTGTAGTATAGATTTGGACTCGCCTCCAAAAAGGCTTGATTCTGGGACACTCCCACATGCATTGAACAAAAGAAGCATTAGGGCAATTACACATTGGGCAAGCACTCGTATTAGGCATGCCAATCATGTGACACCTATTCGGGGAGAAATACCCTTTATAAAAAATATTAAAGAACATCTCTCGATAGGTATCCGCCTTCAACACCGAACAAGAATAATTAAACAGTTTAAGCAATTTTTCTAAGTCAATATCCGGAAATGTTTCCTGCCATTTTGCAAAAATATGTGGACTTGGCCTCAAAGCCTTTGTTGTTTTAAGCATATTATAATAGGAAGAGATGAGGTTTTTGGGGCTGGGTGGACTATTTAATAATTTGTCTAAATCATTAACCCAATCTTCAGGAGAAAAATCATTTATCACATGTTGTACACAGTGGATAGCCTGGCATAAAGCAAAATCATAGATGTTGGGTAGATTATAATTCTCGCGTATATAGTTGGTCAAGAGAAAATTTGTTGTCTATGGGGATCCACTAAAATTTTTATATTCTTGAACCCTCTATCCCTCCACGCAGTTAAAGGATACAGTGCCACTCCATGCTGAAATGCTGGATTTCCAAGGAATGGCAAAAATAAAGTCTTGTGGCTCTGAAGCCCCCTTTCAGATCGTACCTTATGCCATATTTTCCACGGGATCATAAGGAGTGGATTATCTTCTATTTCGTCTAGAATATCAATTCTCTGCATATGTATAAAATTTGGCAATGTTATGGATCTTAAAAAAGATTGTTCAATTGGCGTGTTTGCGTAAATAGCAGTATCATGTAACCAGTCCCTAATATAATGCAATTGACTAGCCTGGTTATATAATCTTAGATTGGGGAAATTAACACCACCTTTATTTTAACTTAATTGCAATTTGGCCAGGCTAATCCTAGGGCGTTTACCGTTCCATATAAATCTGCGTAACGCCGTATAAATATGCTTTTCATCTGTAGGCGATAGGATAATCGGGAGCATTTGCAGAGGGTAAAGTAACTTTGGGAAAGAGACCATTTTGAGCAAATTAGCTCTACCTAGGAAAGAAAGAGGAAGTTTCTGCCAACTATCGCTTTCTAAAAGCACGTCTCTAATTAGTTTCCTCATATTTACTGAATAAAGCGTATGAATGTTCTTAGGGATTTATAGTCCCAATAAGGTAATAGCAGTAGTAGCCCATGTAATATGTAAGCCTCTTGCCCATCTGGGTCTTATCTGTGGGTTCAAGGACATAGCCGCCGACTTTTCCTGATTTATTGTAAATCCCGAGATCTCCCCAAATTTTAAAATCAATTCCAAGATGAAATTAAGAGATCTTGCCAGATTGCCAATATATAATAACAGGTCGTCAGCAAATGCCGTGATTTTGGTCTGAACCTGTCCCACACCAATACCCTAAAAAATTTCAGAAGTTTGTAAAATTCTTAAAAGGGGATCTAAGGCTAAATTAAACAATAACAGGGATAGAGGACATCCTTGCCGAGTAAATCCCATTGATTAGAAGGATAGTGGTAGGATTAGTATACAAAAACCTTATGAAATTTGCAAACACGTGTCCAAAGTGTCTGATCGCAAATATTTTTTTAAGGTGTAGCCAAGAAACCTTATCAAAGGCCTTCTCTGCATCAAGGCTCAGCAAGATATCATTGCCGTGGAGTGGGAGGGGATGGAAGCCGTTATCACCGCTGCAATAGCAGACCTAAATCCTGAAATATCAAGATTTTGTGTTCCCTCACGAACAAGGGATTGTGA
Organism: Limnodynastes dumerilii; assembly: GCA_011038615.1. Lineage (NCBI taxonomy): Eukaryota > Metazoa > Chordata > Amphibia > Anura > Limnodynastidae > Limnodynastes > Limnodynastes dumerilii. Next base: position 148,972 of record WWET01002904.1, on the reverse strand, counting down.
TTTCTATAGCTACGCAATACCGCCTCCTTGGGCCTGATCCAGAGCTACGGCCGCCGTCGCTAGGACGGCGGCCATAAGCGTAATGCGCATGCGCCGGGCAGATGTTGCCCGGCGTTACTATGGAAACGCCCGATCGTACATCATACTGAAGGCTACACCAACTTCAGCCAGCATAAGCAAGGGAAAATACGGTGCGACAAGAGCGTATTAACGGAAACCCTACCTGCTTCCCTCATGAAACTACCTTCCCCCGCCTACCTACACTAACATTTGCGCCGGTTACTTCGGTGATACCACGGACACCCGATCATAGATCGGGCGTTTCCGTAGTAACGCCGGCCAACTTCTGGCCGGCACATGCGCAGATTGGCTTTTCAGATGAGTATTACCGCCGGGCTTTGTAGCTCTGGATCAGGCCCCTTGTCTCTAAAATTTTTAAATTTAGCTATCACCGCCCTTGGTCTATTATCTCCTTTCTGGCGATCTGGGCCTTTAGCTATCACCGCCCTTGGTCTATTATCTCCTTTCTGGCGATCTGGGCCCAGGCGATGCACTCTTTCTATAGTCATATCACCATGGCCTAAGTGTAGATTAAGGGCCGCAAATAGGTCTTTCTGGAGATAAGCACGTAGATCTCTATCTTTAATAGTTTCTGGAATACCTATAAAACGCAGATTACTACGTCTATTCCGGTTTTCCATGTCATCTAATTTATTGGTGAGTGTTGTGATAGTCTGAGACTGGGCCAGAACTGTATTTTGTAAAGCGGTAAGTGCTTCTTCTGAATCGCTAATTCGTTGCTCTACCTCTGTAATTCTCTGAGTATTAGACTGGACTTGACTAATAGTTGAGGTAATCGTATCTTGTAAATCATGGAATTTCTGGGTTAGTTTTTGCTTTAATTTACTAATTTACTAATTTAGTGACAGTGTGAGATCCCAAAAGTAGCTAATGAGCGGACAATCCCACCATATTTGTAGGAATGATCCCGTCAATCTCCCACATCTCCAACAAGCAGCTGAAGTCTGAGGAAACATATGGTGTAGTTTTTCAGGGACTAGGTACCATCTAGAATAAATTTTAAAGTTGGTTTCACGGATGGACACACTGATGGACGCCTTTGCAATCTCTTCCCTTATAGTTTCCCAATCTTCATCATCCAAAACTCGATTCAGGTCACCCTCCCAAGCCGACTCGCATCTGAGGAGGGGGTTTGACTCTGACACCAAGACGGAATTGTATAATGTGGAAATGGTACCTTTTTGTACTGCCGAGTTCTTACAAAGATTTTCAAAAGGAGTATTCGCGTGTATTCTAGATTTCCTAGTTTGAGGTTGAATGAACCCTTTAATTTGGAGGTATCTAAATAAGGTCATGTTTCGCTTGAATTTCAGAGAAGGGTGTAGGGGCAGAAGGGCCTAGGATGTGTGCAAATCTCTCTATCTTGATAGCTATCCAAGGAGCGCCAATGCTCCTTTGAGAACCCTGTGGGAAGAGAGGGTGATCCCAGATAGGTGAGAGGGGAGAAGGGTATGGGCCTAGTTTAGCGTTAACACGGTCCCACAACTGGAGGGTGAATTGCGTGGTTGGGATGGCATATGCAGAGGCCGGCCTGTCCGCACACAACAGCCATGGAAGAGAGCTCAAATTAATAGAGTTTAGAAGGGAGGACTCAATGTCGACCCACTTCTTAGTGCCTGGGGGTAGGTGCCAGGAAATAATATGGTTGAGTTGAGCGGCCTGGAAGTATTTGGCTAGGATAGGCAGACCCAGTCCACCATTTGTTGTGCGTCTGGCTAAGTGTTCCCGATTTGGAGCATTGTGGCACATGGGTCATTTTCTATGTGAAAATAACCTGGGCTGTACATTTCCACCATGTCTAAGATGGTGGAAATGTAGCTCATAATTGCAGGGACTTTTCCCTGCTACTGCCACTATTTAAATGAGAAAAACTACAATTTTCTCATTTAAATATAGTGGAACGTTAAGTTCCACTGTCGCAGAGTGCACTTAGTCGCACACAGACGTATGGGCAGCCTTTAAAACATGTAAAACTGCTTCAATAAATTTTGTATTTTTTAAGGTGGTACTCAACGTCATTGCTTAACAGGTTACTGGTACTCACCCAAAAAAGGTTGAGAACCCCTGGTATGGATAATATGCTGCAGTTGATAAAGATCAGGTAAGTGAATATCTATAGGTCAGTAATGTGAGCACTGTTTATAAAGATTAATCTTCATATATTGTAAGATTTTAGAAGCAGAACCCCTGTCCTTGTAATGGATGATATTATAAGCACTAATGTGGAAGATGCCCAACTATAGATTGTAAGCTCTTATGAGTAGGGCTTTCATTACTATTTTATTTCCATAAGGATTTAAAGCAACTGATGTCAATAGGAAAGAAGATTTGCAGTGGAGTCATTTACAATATATTTTCCATCTACAATACAATACTGACTAAATTACCTCCGTAAGTTTTCCTTGTCATCTAACTGTATACGAAATACAGATTTCCTTCCCATCATCAATATATAAGAAAAATATTTTTTTCTACAATGTATGGATGTTATTCAACCCTTGCTAAAATGTAGTTTTTTGAAATTAGTTACTCCTGGGCTAAACCATGTTGATTGCAGGGGGAGTCAAGTTAATTGTGTTCTTTGCATGCAGGGATATATCTTTGAATTGCTTACTGCACACAGATACTGACCAGCTTTACTATCACACTGTTTTTTAGACTTGGGCTGGGAAATATCACCTCTCAACTGTTTTCAACAGATGAAATATGACTCCTCTGTAATCAACATGGTTTAGCCCATGAGTAACTAATTTCAAGCACTTACTTAAGTCTGGATCCAGCCCATTGTATGTAATACTTTCCAAGATTTGTATCCATTATTATTATGACTCAGATTGTAAGCGAAAATGAGCAAAATTTATTTCCATAGATTTTGTGGTCATATGTGCAGGACTCCCCTCTAAACTTGGTTCCATAAGGAAATAAAGGAAAATGCATGGATATACATGGGATTCAGAATACATAGGGATTTTTGAAAGTGTGGGGTCATGTACAAAATACTTTTCATTCTACAAAACAATACCAACTTAATTGACTCTTTGTCAACTTCTGTATTTGGAACTTGGATTTTTTGAGTGCAATGTACAACTGATATTCTACAGTTGTTACTGAGGAGGTTAAGTGTATCTGTACAGGGCAATCAATGTGTAAGTCCTGTTTTCCAAGGTTAATCTCCATAGATGGTATTATGCTGAGCAAGACTTGCTTACCCCTAATTCTTCAGATATTAAACCCTAGTGGACATGATTCCAAAGGAATATACATGAAATACACTATTAAGGAGGAGAAGTGACTGGCACTCTGTAGGTAGAATGAGGCTGCAATTTTTTTCCCGCTTTGAATCAATGCATAATAAATTTGGACTGGGATATTTTTCTTCCCATTTTCTCTATATAGAATGTTTTTTTGGCTTCGTGGAATGGATGATATGCTCTACTTTCTGGTCAGGGCTGGCGTGATGCACTCCGCAGGGGGATGCAGCGCTTCCAGGTGTCATGCTGGATAGGGGCCACTGCTCATCCCCCTTTTCTCAGAGCTGAAATTTAGTCAGATCTGTGACAACTGTGAAAGCCAGCGCCGGTCCCCAATACAGCGGTGCCAGCCTGTGCTGTAGGTAGATGCTAGATCCAAGTGGGCTATAGGACCTCTGCTGATGTCTAGCCCATGTGACCAGTCACCTGATCAGAGGAAGGAGTCAGTGTTTCCTCCGTTTTCCTTTCCTGGGCACAGCGGTGTGATTATAATATTTATAAAAGAGGAGGGCGCAAATTTATTTTTTGCAGGGGGTGCCAGGCATGCTAGCACCAGCCCTGGTTCTGGTGCAGCTATTCTAACCCCACAGGAGTTCCAACCTTATTCCCCCAAGAAAGAAAAGGTAACTAATGGCACACAGTTCTTTCAACTAAATACTTCCAAAAAATTTTTGGCTAGAAATGCGCTTTTATATAACAAGCAAATGTCTAGACTTCTCTCCTTATTTGAGATATTTCAAAATGTTCACATAAATATGTATATTCTTCCAAGAAGGTATAATTAAATATTTTATGTCTGTAAAAGTGAAAAATGTTAATACAAATATCTATAGTAATATATAAAATGATACTTGAAGTCCTAGTTCGATATTAAAGTTTCATGAGGTGAACTATCCTCTTGGTGATAAAGATTTAATAAAGTTTATTTGAATAAAATGTCTCTTTTCTTTTCTTCTTTGTGTTGTTGAAGCTTTCTTGTTATGTTTCCCTTTAAAAAATTCTATGTCCAAGTGTCGCTCCACTTTTTCAGACTTCAAACATCCATATATGGGAGAAACAAAGGGTTTGCAGGGTATCAATTAGAATGTTTAAAAAAATAAAAATAAACAAATCACACTCACATTTATGCCCCTTGGGCTTTGTGCATATATTAGGTTCTTTCAATCCTCCACTTGTTCCAGATAAATGTCATAGTGGAAAAACATAAACAAGAAGGGGTTCCCATCATGTAGATCTTTTTAAACAATACAGGTATTTAGTTATAAGTAATCCTACATAGAGACATAGAAAGTTACGGCAGATAAGAGCCACATGGCCCATCCAGTCTGCCCAGTTGTTTATTTAAAAACTGACCCTAGACCCTATTTACCCTCAATTTGGTTTACAATTTAGGATACCCTTATATTTATCCCAAGCATGTTTAAATTGTTCTACTGTATCGGCCTCAACCACCTCAGATGGGAGAATATTCCACTTATCTATCACCCTTTCAGTGAAGTAATTTTTCCGCACATTTCCTTTGAATCTACCACCCTCCAGTTTATATTCATGCCCCCATGTTCTATTACACTTCTTTCTTTGTAAAATGCCCTCCTGTAGCTGGTCACAACCCTTGATATATTTGAAAACTGCTATCATATCTCCCTCTCCCGTCTCTGCTCCAAGCTATACCTGTTTAGTTCCTCTAGCCTATCTTGGTATGATTTGTTACAAAGGCCATGGACCATTTTAGTTGCTCTTCTTTGCACAGTCTCTAATGTATTTATGTCTTTCTGGAGATATGGCCTCCAGAACTGAACACAGTATTCTAGGTGAGGGCGTACCAATGATTTATAAAGGGGCATCACTACTTCTCTCTTTCTGCTACTAATCCTACTCACATTTAGGCCCCTTGGGCTTTATGTGTGTATACAAATCAAATCACCGAATCACCAGCAAATATTTCTTCTTATTTCTTTCAATTTATTTCTCAAATACATTCATACGATAGTTGACAGGTTAAATTATATAAAATACATAAAATGTATTTAAAAAGCCACCAGGGTATCTTCTCATAAAATCTCCTTCAGTAAGGCTTAACCAGACTATAGTAAGTGGTAGGCAGGAACCTTGTTAGTGGGGAGGTTTGTCCATAGTGGGCTGTAAATATCAGGCCCGATCCCCACGCTTTGTTTTAAAATTGCCTGCTATTACTCCCAGGTGGATGGTAAAAGCTTCTAGACTACAAGCAGTGAGTAATAGCAGGCAAGATTACCCTGGATGTTTTTATATGCATTTTATGTATTTTATGTATTTTTACCTTGAAACTGTTGTATGAATTTATTTGAGAAATAAATTAAAAGAAATAAGAAAGAAATATTTGCTTGTGATTCACGTGATTTGTATACACACATAGGGCCGGATCCAGACCTATGTTCCATTTACGTCTCAATGAGTAGCATATTTACACTATCGTAATTACTATGCACTCCCCTCGCTTGTATGTACTTTTGCAGTTTTACGCTTTCCAAAGCCTGCCTTAACTTTTCATAGCGTAACTCCTGTCGGCCGTAATGGCTGCACGTACTTACGCGCCTAAGCACGCCCATATTGTATGATTTAAATGCCTCCCCCGCCTCCAAAGCATAATTACGGGTGTCGTATGGCTGGCATGTCCCTTCATTTGAAGTTATGCTTTTGATAATAGGATGGCACATACGTTCAGAGTTACGTGCCATAACATCTGCCGCGCGCATGCGCAGTACCTGCAAAATAGCGGTTTTACTACTCCGGCTAATGTAAATACGCTAGTGGACGTAGCTCTGGACCTGGCCCATAAAGCTCAAGGGGCTTAAATGTGAGTAGGATTACTTATATCTAAATACCTCTATAATTTAAAAAGATCTACACAATGGGAACCCCTTCCTGTTTATGTTTTTTCCCCTATGCCATTTATCTGGAGCAAGCGGAGTATTGAAAGAAACTAATATACACTGCTCAAAAAAATAAAGGGAACACTTAAAATTGCCATTTATCACAGTGAATTTTAGACGATTTCAGCGCTTTAAGTGCTGAATTTACTAAAACAGCATTTTTAATGGCGATTTAAAATTGGCGCCGATATTCGCCGACTTTTTTTTGCCGCTTAAATCGCTTAAAAAATAAAAAAAAAATAAAAAAAATGCATTTTAAATTTTAAAAAGTAATGCGTGGCATGATATTAACCCTTACCATGCTGGTGCATATAGTACTAGAAGACACAGCATGCCCATTTGTTGAAGGGCATCCTGTGATTTTAGTACTATAAGGGTCAGCATGCCAAGTGTTAATGGCATGCTATGCCATGTATTATGTGTCATATGTGACATTTAACCATTTCTAGTGTGTCCCCAATATATTAAAAATGCTAATGCCCCGATACAAGAAACTAATCTATAAGTACCCTGATACATGATAGTAATGTATAAGTGCCCCGAGACTTGATACTAATCTGTATATACCCCGAGACTAGTACTTTCTTTAGAATTGCCCCCATGGTAGTTCCTAATGATAATAGATATGCATATACTTTGCATTTATAAGTTAATGAAATGTGTCCCAAAAATGTAAACAAAAAAAAATAAAAATACTCACATTTCAGATGTCTTTAATCTTCCAGTGAGTTGCTTGAAGACATCTTAAGCATGCTTGAGGAATCTTCCTTCTTCTGGCGCTGCAGTAGTGAAGTCCGGTCTGTCTCCTTCGGGGTTCCGTTGCTACTCAAACTTCAGTCACTAGAGGTCCCCTTTATATATCCTGACACCAGAGGCCGTTAATACTTGGCATGCTGACGCTTATAGTACTAAAAGTCACAGCATGCCCTGCAACACGTGGGCATGCTGTGCCTTCTAGTACTATATGCGCCCACATGCTAAGGGTTAATAGCATGCCGTGCATTTTTTTTTTACAGTTTAAACACTTCTTGGAACATTTCCCTAGGCATTATTATTGTACTTTTTTTTTGGACTAAGGAGCTGGACTAATGAGCACGGAGTCAAACTAAATCAACACACACCCTGCTCTTTTTTTGATGATTTTTTGGGGGGATTTTTTTGCGTTTTTTTTAGTAACTGCAGCTAATTTAGAATCCCCCCAAAAAATTTCTATGAAATCGACCTTAGTAAATAACACCATCTCAAGATGACATTACTGCAGTTATCCCAGCAATCTCCCCAATAGCTGTTATTAGAGGGAGGAAAGGGGTCATTTATGGGAAGATACAAATGTGTGTAAATTAAAAAAACTAAATATATACAATTATAATATTAATAATATAAAAAAATAAAGAAAAAAATTAAAACTTACCTGTCCAGGAGACGCATCTGACTCAGAGATCATTGCGGGAACTTGAAGGAGGGGTGAGTACTAATAAATTTAATGAATGAAGCTGCCAGGCTCACTACAAGGAGAAGCAAGTCTGGATCAGCAATGTTCATTTAAAAACGTTAAGGTAAGTAAATAAACCCCTATATAATGGTTTAAAGTGTCACTATCAGTTTCAGAGAGTTACTAGAAGTTATCTGAGCTGTGTATTTCAGTAGATTGTGTTTGTGTTCATCAAGCTTTGTAAGTTTGCTATTTATCAATGTACTTTCTAAAATATAATTTTGGTGTAACTCAACAACGTTGTTAAAATGTTATGGTTAATTGTGTGTGACAGTCTTGCATGTGTGTGTTTGGTAAGTGTATTGTAATATATATATATTTTTTTTACTTGTAGTGTGATTATAGCACAATCATCACTGTTATCTTCATTCGAGGAGGAGAGGAACAGTGTTGAAGAGTACTCCGAACCCACTGCTACATGAAAAACTTCTGGACTCCAGCAAGGGTTAGCGATTTATTTATATACATATATAGATTTAGTTATATACATATATAGATTTAGTTATATACATATATACATAAGGGCAGATCCTGAACTACGCATTTCCGCGAATTTACGTGTGGCGGACACGTAAATTCGCAGATTTGTACGCACTGCGCATGCGCACCGCAGAAAA